>CAUYSK010000343.1:0-22835 GCA_963575035.1 Avahi laniger | reverse complement strand
GCAAGAGTGAGACCCCCACCTCTACTAAATATAGAAAGAAATTAGCCTGGCAACTAAAAATAGAAACAAAAAATTAGCCTGGTGTTGTGTCTAGCACCTGTAGTCCCAGCTACTCAGGAAGCTGAAGCAGGAGGATCACTTGAGCCCAGGAGTTCAAGGTTGCTAAGAGCTAGGCTGACACCATGGCACTCTAGCCCGGGTGACAGAGCTAGACTCTGTCTCAAAAAAAAAAAAAAGAAAAGAAAACCAAAGTGGACTCTAGACGAGCTGTCCCCATGTTTGCTTGCACAGGCTTAGGCTGACAGATTCAGAATTACCAGTCAGGGGCCAGTGTGAGCTCTGCTATCTGCTACTGTGTGGCCTTAGATAAGTCACTCACCCTCTCTGAGGGCCAGGTTCTTGTTTGGTAAATGGGAATGACAGTGCCTGCCTCATACCCGATGCCGAGGATTCCGAGAACACACCGTGAGCTGCGCAGAAGTGGGCAAGCATCCCGCGGCTGTTAGGCCAGATCAGGACTAGTTGCCATGAGAGAGGAGGCCAGGGGACCCCAGGCAGGCGGGCACAGGAGGCAGCAGACCGACCAGACAGGGCAGCCACGAGGGCCCCTGGCCAGGCCTGCAGGCAGCAGACACGTGGCTCAGAGGGCCTCGTCAATGCTCTAAAGAGAATGAGGCACGGGCGAGAAACCAAGTGGCGGCCCAGGCCTCCGAGCCAGTCCCCAGTGAGCTCTTCTGGGAGAGAGGAGGAGAAAAGACAGATCTCCACGTACAGGCCAGGGGAAAACCCCAACGTGCCGGTGCCTGGAGGCGAGTGGGAGCCTGGCTTGGGTGACGCCAAGGGAAAGGTGTTGCCTCTGTCCTGTTCTGTGCCCCAGCTCCGGACTCCCCCTGCCCGGTCTCTCTGGTGTGGGCTGCAGACCACAAGGGGGCTGGGAAACTGGGCCCAGGAAAGCTGCTTGCTGGGCAGCCTGGCTCGGAGGGGCTACCAAAAATGCCCAGGGAGCCTAGCTCACGAATGACACCCCACCTCCTGGCCTGGCCAGGGCAGAGCCGGCACAGGCAGCACCCGGCCCCAGCCAGGCGAGCGTTCCCTGCAAGCCCAAACATGAGCCACTGGGGACCCTGCCATTTGGATCCAAGGGAGCTGGGCCCCTCTCTAGTCTTCACGTCAATCACGGAGCCTTCTGTCCTCTAGACACTGTGGGGACAGACACTTGTCTGTTCAACAGCCGCTGCCCAACCCAGACAGAGGGCAACCCACCTTCTCCCTGGGCATTCTGTTCCTGCGCCTTGAGCCCTCTGCCCAGACCTGCCTGCAGGCCTGTCTGTCTACCCTGGCTCGTAGCCCTCCCAGGGAAAGTTCTGGCTGGGCCCCATCTCACTGGGCCTCAGGACTGCTGCTCCTGGAGACAGCCAGTAATTCATGATGTAAGTATTTCCTGGGTGCCTGCTCTAGGCCTGGCACTGGGGAGGCTGTGGAGAGACGGGCAGACAGAGAGAGAGACGGGAGAGAGAGAGGGAGAGAGAAGGTTCCTATCTTTTTGCTCCTGTGTATCAGATGGTTTCTGGGTTGGGGCACTGAGCTGGCAGAGCCACGCACTTTGCGGAGAGAAGTATTTGGAAGCTGGGCCCTTCTGAAAGGGCCCGCACCCCTCCCTCCAAGCAGCCTGACCAGGGACTGACTGGAGACCATGTAGGGACAGGGTGAGTGGGGGTTTGGGGACACAGCACAGGGCACCGACCCCAGGAGCTCCCTCTCTGTCCCGGCCTCACAGGACAGCAAACACCAGTGGCAAAAATCGGGCCCAGGCACCCGATTTTAATGCAAACGAAACCCCTCGGTGTCTACTGGCAGCCAGCTGACAGCTGCTGCTCTGCCCTGTGGCCAGTGTCCCAAGCTCTGTGGTACAGTCTGGGCCCCACACCCCAGACAAAGCTGGGGGACACTCTGCACCCTGGCCAAAGGTGCTGCAGACCTGCATCCCCAACAGAAGATGCAAAGAACCAGGTTTCAATGACATGTGTTGGCCAAGCACCTCTGATCCTCACCAGACCCTAGAGCCACAAGGAGCCAGAGGTCACGCGGCCATGGATCCTTCAGACAGTTTATTTCCACGGAAATCCTCAGCAGATGCCGATGTACCTAATCACATTACTTCCTGCTTAGATGGCTTGGCCTTGCCATAGCCTCAGGAGGGCTGGGAGCCCGTGGACATGTGCCTTTGCAGAATTCACTAGCTTCATGTGGCACCATGTTCCTCCTGCAGCTGTGTCACAGCCCGTGGCCTCCTCTGAGTCCTTCCAATACACTGAGCTTCCTGCCTCAGGGCCTTTGCACTTGCTGTTCCAGTAGCCTACGGCATTCCCTACCCCACCCACGACCTCCATCATCCACTTAATTGATTCAAAGCACAGGCACCAGCTTGGAATTACAGAATGAGAGACAGATGGGCATGGTGATCTAATTGTTGCCTGTGGCTCTCCCCAGGCTAAGCTCCCACTGTACAGAGACCTTGTCTGTTTTGTCCCCTGCTGGCTCCCCAGCGCCTAGCTCTATGCTCAGGAAAGACCAGCTGTTGAAGGGATGGATACATGATCCAAATACAAAGCCACGCTGTCCAAAGTGTACCCTCCTCGGGAAGCCATGACAGGGTTCTCCCAGAAACCTAGGGCTTTGGGAACAATGTGAAAATGGCCCAGACCTCTCACTTTACAAATAAGGAAAGGGAGGCCCAACAAAGGGCTTCGCTCAGGGTCTCATGGTTAAAAAGTAGCGGATCTTGCCTCAGCTCCCGGACACAGCCCAGGGACAGCTCACAGCAGAGGGTGACAAAGTGGAGCACACCAAAGCTATGCCAACCAGTTATTACAGGTGGCGTAGGGCCCACAGAGGTGCCAATGTGTAGAAGAGTTGTCAATGATCTGGGGACCCTTGGGATCCTCAAGATCCTTTCAGGGGGTCTGAGAGGGCAAACCTATTTTCATACTACTACTAAGACGGTATTTGCTTTTTGCACTCGTGTGCTCCCAAGCATATAGTGGAGTTTTCCAGAACATCACTAGAGGTATATTTGACTATACATTCTTGTTTTAAAATGTCTAGTGTTAGTTTCTAGCATGGTAAATATTGATAGATATAACTCCCATAAACAAAAGCACTTTGGGGTCCTCAATAATCTTTAAGAGCACGAAGAAGTCTTAGGATCGAAGAGTTTGGAACCGCTAGTATAGAGCAATGGCGGGGATGGGGTACTCACTCTCAGAGACATTCCAGCGCCCTGTTAGCATTCCGCTGCCCACCCCTCTGCTCCTTTCACCCCCACTCCCACTCCCGAGATGCTTTTATCTGACTGGGGAAGTTTGACTTGTGAGAGGTCTGAAAATGCTGAGAACAACTTTCAGGATTTCTCACCCCATTCTGCCTGGCAGCCTAACTGGAAATCTTGTGACTTTATAGAACCAACGCAGGTGTGAACCAATGTAAGTGTGATTATCTCAAGTATGGATGAGAAAACTTAGCCTCAGTCAGGTTAAGTCACCTGCACAATGTCACCCAGCTAAGAAGCACCAGTCATGATTTACATCTTGGCCTATTTTACTCTAAGGCCTGCGAATCTCCCCCCAGTGCCAAGAACAGGAAACAAAGCTGAGGGGTCAGGTTTCCCAGCAACAAGCTGCTGACAGAATATATGGGGTGATGAAGAAAAATAAAAACCACTCACGCAACTTCCAGGCCGTCTTGGTGACCACAGGAGTGGCCATCCTTCGGCTGGCTGGCACCTGAAGCCCTGCCCACAAAATGGACTGTGCTTTCCTTGTGGGGTGGGGGTGGATCCCCCCCAGATCCACCAATCAAGTTGGCAGGGAGTTTCCAAACATCCAGGCAGAGGGAATTCTTGTCTCCTGGTCCCGGACCGCCTCGTAGTTTTAAATCATCCACAACAACAGCAGCAGCCTGTACACATCTGTCAGGACCCAGGATCACGGAATGTCAGGCTTGAGCCATCTCAGCTCAACACTGGGCTGGAATACAAACAGAGGCAATGGCTTGTTAGGAAAACTTGGTAAGAGCTGCAGCTCCCTGGATCACCGAGGCCACTTGATAAAGACTAACACCCACCAAAGCAACCACAGCCAGAAGCTGCATCACAAACTGGCTCTGAGAATCTGCAGAGGAAGCACCTCAGGAAGCGTGACTTGAACACAGGGGAAAAGGTCCTCCCAGACGCTCGGATAATTGGAGCCGGCTGCTCCAGGATGCTGACTGCCTAAAGTGCAGCAGCTGCAGTGGGGCGGGGACGACCACGTGTCTGCAATTCACACAGATTTCTGGGAGTCACTGTTTTTGCCTGACTACAGGAGGCGGGGTGGAGTCAGAGCTAAGCTTGGGGGCCCACGAGAGGCAATCCAGAGACAGCCATTGAAGTCCTCTCTGGGGAGAATCTCAAAGAGGACCCTGAGGGTCCAAACCCCCAGCACCTGGCAAGGGAACCACTCCTGCCCACTGCAATTCCCTAGCACAGAGCTGGGAGCTAGGCCTCCGGTCTGGGTGTGAGAGGGTATGACTCCTCAACTCTGAAAAGCCACCTCACGCAGCCCCCCACCCCCTTCCCACGGCCACTTCACCTCTTTCCCATGAACCCTCTCTCCTCCCGTCCCCTTTCTCCTGGGTTCCCTAGTTTTGCCTCGCCAGTCCCCCGTTCACACACCGCCTTTCCCAGCCCCCCAAATCTCCCAGTCAGGCATATCCTGTCTCCTGAGCTCCCTAACTTGGCCCCTGCCTCGCCACTACTCCCTTCACTCCCCTTTCCCATCTGCTACCGGTGTCCCCCATTCATTCACTCTCCCGCTTCTCCCCATTCATTACGCATCCTCCTGCAGACCCCCAGCTCTGCTTCCGGCCTCCCTGGTTTTCCCCCTCCCGCCTCCACGCCGGCCCCGCTCGTCCGGGGGTTGGGCTGGTCCCTCGGCCGCGGCTGATCCTTCCACCCCTCTCAGCTTGCGGGGCACGGGCTCTAGCCTCCCCCAGCTGGAAGCCCTCTCTCTCCGCAGCCCGGCCGGCCCCGCCTGGCTCGGCCCGGCCCAGAGCCCACCGTCCCCTCGCCTCCTCGTCCCCTTGCCCACTCCACCTGCAGCTGCGGCTCCGAAGGCCGAGGCTCTGCTCCAGGCGCGACCCCTACTTGCCTCCATCCCCTGCCCTGATTGGCCGCTGCTTGACAACCGACCCTCACAACAAACCCTCCGGCCCAGAGCCCCGCCCACCTTACCTCCTGCACCAATGCGTCGCCGCAGGCGCTCCTCCTCCTCGTCAGGATTGGCCAATGGAAGCAGGCGCTTCTGCCGCTTTTCCTAAGTATCCGCCCTCTTTTCCCGAATCGGACTACTCATGAGGAAGGAACATTCAAGAGCCTCCCCTCAGCCTCTAATGAACCAATGCGGGCTGCCATTTCCTTGCTCCCGCCTCTGTCTCAAGCTTTCCCTCTACTCCCCCTTTCCTTCTCTTCCCTGAACCTAGTTTGCGTTTGAAAAATTTGCGAGACGCCCTCCAATGGCGGCTGCACCAATTGCTTTAGTAACCGTCCTGGATCGACCAATCAGCGTCCGCATTATTGGAAAAACCAATTCCCAGATAGCCAATGGGAAGGGGCCTGCGGGAGCAGTGTGAAGTCGTGGCCCTTCCATCTTGGAGTGGGGCGAAGCGGACTGAGGCCTTAGTCAGCATTTTGGCGAAGTTGTCTTCTCCTTGCCTGCAGACCGCGGCCGTGGCCTGAGGACTTTGCTTGCCCCTCATCGATGACCTGGACGCTGGCCTGAATCCTCCACCACGGGAAACCTAGAGGGAAACAACCTGATTCGGGGTCCGAGTCAGGCGTACTGTTCCGCCGCCGCGGCCTCGGCCAAGGGATGAATGGGCAAGTGGCCGCTCCCGTAAGGGGACCACAGTCTAGGAAGTCGAGCGAGGCAGACTTTGTGACACCTTGGGAGAGGTGGGCCCCGGGAACGGGAATAATCAGCCACGAGTCAGGGCCCCTCGCGTGGCCCCGCTGCCCGGGGGCCGCTTAGGAGGAACTCGGCCCCACGGAAGCCCCTCCCCGGGCCAGGCCCTGTCGGCCGAGAGGTGGTCCAAGCATCTAAAGACCCTCGAACTTTGCCGTTTATCCCGTTTCCACTGTCTCAGTGCAGGTCGGGCTGCTTGGGCTGACACAGCACTCACCACAACTCTAAGGGGTAGGAATTCTTGCTCTCGTTTGCAGATGAGGAAACTGAGGCCCGGGTTAAGGTGCTGATAGAAGACCACACAGCCAAAGAGTAATGGCCCCATGATTCGACCCCTTGTCCCTAAAGCCAAAGCCCGAGGATTCCCCACTGTATGCACCCCCTTCTGCCTTCGACAAGAGGCAGACGGTCCACCCGTGCCGTCATACTTTTGGGAAGCAGTCCCAGGCATTGGAACACTCTTAAAAGAAGATTAGAGAAACAGAGTAACACTGGATCTAAACTCTCCAGCCTGCATTTCCTTGTATTACGAAAAACTTGATAGTATAATGATACAACTTAGATTTTGATACTTGCTAACAAGTTTGCCACATTTGCTTTGTGGTTTTTTTTTTTTTCAGAACCATTTGAAAATTGTAGATGTAACATTTCACCCCTGAGACTAAATACTAAGCAGGTGGCTCTTAAAAATAAGGCCCTTATTCTGCATAATCATTGTGTCACTACCCCTAAGAAAACTTAATAACTAACACCCAGTCCATATTCGCATGTGCCCAATCATCCCAACAATATCTTTAGTAACTTTTTTTTTTTTAAAGTAGGAACAAATCAAGATTCAGCACATTTGGCTCTTTTAACGTCATTCTGTTTCTGTCCCCCAAAGTTTATTTATTTTTATAACATTGATCTTTTGAAGAGATCAGACCATTTACCTTATAGATGTCCCTCATTATGAATTCATTTTCTTCTAGCATCATTTACCTTGTTTCTCTTCCCGAGTTTCTTGTTAAATGGAAGTTAGGTCTAAAGGCTTGATTAGATTCATGACAAGCATTTACAAACACTCCAAAGGACACATAGTGTACGTGTACAACTTGACGAATTTTTACAAACTGAACATACCTAGGTCAAAAAGCAGAACGTTACCAGCAAGCAGAAGCCCCCAGTACTCACTTTCATTCACTAACCCTCACACTCCATGAGTGACCACTGTCCTGACTTCTAATGCCATTGATTAATTTTGCCTGTTTCTGTTCTTTATATAAATGGAATCTTACACTACGTACCTTTTGGTATCTGGAATCTTTTGACAACATTATACTTAAGAAATTAAACCATGTCATTGAAGTTCATTCATTTTCATTTTTCTGTAACAGCCTCAATATTATTGACATTTTGGGCTAAATGATTCTTTGTTGTGGGGGCTGTCCTGTGCATTATGGGATGTTTAGCAGTATCCCTGACCTCATATACACTAGAGGCCAGAAGCATTCTCCCTAACCAGTTATGACAACCAAAAATACCTCAAGACTGCAATTTATGCATCCGTTCTACTCTTGATGGGCACTTGGGTGGTTTCCAGTTTGGTGTTATCAGTAGTGCTGCTATGAACATTCTAGCACATGCCTTTTGGGGGATAGCTGTCTATGTATCTCCATTTCTGTTGAGCTGTTCATCTGTTCATTCTTCTTCTTTTTTTTTTTTTTTTGAGACAGAGTCTCACTCTTTCGCCCGGGCTAGAGTGAATGCCGTGGCGTCAGCCTAGCTCACAGCAACCTCAAACTCCTGGACTCAAGCGATCCTCCTGCCTCAGCCTCCCGAGTAGCTTGGGACTACAGGCGCTCGTCACAACACCTGGCTAATTTTTTTTTGATTTTTAGTAGAGACGGGGTCTCGCTCTTGCTCAGGCTGGTCTTGAATTCCTGAGCTCAAGTGATCCTCCCGCCTCGGCCTCCCAGAGGGCTAAGATTACAGCCGTGAGCCACCGCACCCGGCTGAGACTCTCTCTCTAAAAACAACAACAACAAAACCAAGCAACTCTCCAAATTTTGCCCACTCAAACTGAATAAAAATTAAAAATTGCTTTTAATGTCAAAACCACAAAGTTTTGTTTTTAATTGAAAATGAAAAACTTAACTAAAAGAGAAGCAAAAACTTGGATTTTGCAAGAGCCATAGGAATAAACGTCATTTTAAAAATTGTTCTTAATTTATGAAGGAGTAAAATCTTGAATTTGCATACTTAACATGAACAAAAATAGCATATAACATTTAAAATAAAATTTTAAAGTAGAAGGATCCAGAGTTTGCACACTTATCCTGAGCAAAATAAAATATGTTTAAAAAATTAAATAAGAAATGTTGCAAATTCTACCTAAACAAAAATGAAGTGAAATAATTAACAAAAAGTAAAACCTGGATTTTGTACTCTATCTCTATAAAATGCATTTTATAAGTAAACTAAGTAAAGAGATTTTGCACACTTCACCCAAATAAAAAACCCACCGGTGTGACTCAACTAAAGGGACAATGGGAAAGGACCAAGGAGCACTGGCTGCACAAGCTAAGAAACACAATAGGAGGAGCTCATGCCTTGGCCTCCCTGCCTTTGTTGTCCTCGTGGTTCCTACAAGCAGATAGCATCATACGTGCTTAAACCCCCAGCCCAGGGCCCCACCTCACCTGCTCCTCTGTGGTGTCGTCCACATCGACATCAAACAGGGAGCCCAGGTAGGCCAGGTGGAAGATGGCCAGGGCCCCAAAGAGCAAGTTTAAGGTTCGCACCCCCAGGCCCTGTGGGGGACAGATGGATACACTTGGCAGCTGGACCTATTCACTGTCCTCCGCCTGCACAGGGGGAGGGGGGACACACAAGGCACAGTGTGTCCCAGGATTGAAGATGCCGAAGTTATCCCCCTGAGACAGGAAGAGATGGTTCAGGAAGCCTCTTATGGGAGCTCAGAGGTATCCAAGGGTGAGGGTGCCATTCACAATGAGGGCATCCACGTTGGGGGGGATGCAATCTTCAAGCAGAGGAGGAAGAATGGTGGGGCTTTGAGTCGGGGGGCTTTATGGTGACAAACATTGGTGCCGGGTGGGAGACAAATATGAGGTTGTCTGTACTCGTTATTGCAAACATAATAAAAAACATAAAACGAAACAAAACCAAATTCCCACCATGATCTAGAAGGCCCATACCCCCCACCAGTCTCCTCCTCACTCCCTCTGCTCAAGCCACACTGGCCTCCTTGGTGTTCCCCAAAGATTCCAGGCCTGCTGCCATCTAAGGGCCTTTATGCTGGGTGTCCTTTGGCTGGAATGCCTCTCTCCCTCACCTCCTTCAGTTAAAGGACTCAAAAGTCACCTCATCAGGGACGCTTCCCTGACGTCCCTATTTAAAACAGAAAATACCCTCCCCCGTAATTTCCATCCCTTTTCCCTTATGTATTTTTTCCTTAGCACCACTGACAATCTACCAAACTATTACTAGACTTTACTGACTTATTTCTTAATATTTACTGGCTCCCTGATTAAAATGTCCCACAGGGCTGGGACTTTGGCCTGTTTTGTTCACCACTGTGTCTCTAGCACTTAGAACAGTGCTTGGTACCAGCAGGTGCTCAATAAATGTTCATTGGGGGAAATGAATGCCAGGTGTGTATACGGCAGGTGCTTGATAAATGTCTGTTAGAGAGTCAGATGCCAGTGAATAGAGGTGAGGTTTTGGCGATGGCTCAGGCACCAGAAGAGGAAGCCGGGCGCCCTGAGAGAGATACAAGGTAGAGACAGAAGGAATATTTTTGAGGGGGAATGTGGGGCACAAGGTTGCCCAGGCTGAACCCTCACCAAGCGATGCCGGTGTGAACAATCTGGCGGGCACGGCTTTGACAAGACACAGGCACTGAGGAGCCGAGCCAGGCGCTTCCGGAGGACTGGGGTGGTGGGGAGACATAAGGGGGACAGGTTAGTCTCAGGGGCCGCTCACCGACCTTCCAACCATCTGCTGGGCTGGGCCCTGCACTCACCATGCTCCACGTAAGTGATAAACGCCAGGGAGAGCAGGACGGCAGCCAGGTGGAAGCTGAAGCCCTGGGGGCCCGGGGACAAGGACACGAGTGAGGAGGAGGCCCTGCCACCCCTGCCCGCCCTCCTCCCTGCTCTGCCTTGCTCACGTGCAGGAGGGCGCTGGCTGCATAAGTGACCAGCACGGCTGAGAAGGTCCCCAGGCGGAGTGCATTCTTGAAAACATCTGGAGGGGGAGGAGACACAAGTCAAGATTCTCCAGAGATTCCTACTGTCGTTCCTGGAGGGCCTTAGGCAGGATGAGGGCACCCACAGCCTGTTGGAGCCTCCGGGATAAAGTCCTAATGATGGCTTCAAACTTCACCTGCCTGAAGCATATCTCTGATCTTTCCTCTCAACCTGCTCCTCTGGCAGTCCTCAAGTTCAGTCAATGTCAACCCCACCCTTCCAGTTCCTCAGGGCAAACACCTTGGAATCACCCCAGATCACCTCTCCTCGCATTCCTACATCCCAGCACAGCAAATCCCATCAGTTCAGAATACACCCAAATCCGACCTCCTCTCTCCACATCCACTGCCGCCGCCACCGTCACTGGCCTGGACTGCTGCAGCGGCCTCCTCACTGCTTCTCTCCTCACCCCTGCCCTCAGTCTGTCCTCACAGCAGCCAGGGGGATCCTCTTACAACCCATGTCAGCTGGCGCGTGGCCCTCCTGTGCTTGGACCCTTGCTGTCGCTCCCATCTCTCTCGGAGAAAAGTCAAAGTCCTCTCTGTGGCCCAGGAGGCCCCACAGGACCTCTCTGAACTCACCTCCTCCTACCAGCAGCCCCTCGGCCACGCTGTTCCTGCCCCACTGACCTGGCTGCTGCTCACACACATCACGCAAGTGCCCACCTCAGGGCCTTTGCACCTGCTGTTCCCTCCATCTGCACCTGCTGTTCCCTCCTGCTCCCTCACTTTCTTCGGATCTTTGTGCAAATGTCACCTCCTCAGTGACACTTGCCCTGGCTAATTTATTTAAAATTGCAACACCCCCTCCTCCTGCCAACATTCCTGGATGACCTTTATCTGCCGTGTCATTTTTTTTATAGCACCCGAGCTATTGTGTATTTTTTTCCCCTCTCATTTATTATCTGCTTCCCCTACAAAATTGCAGCTCCATGGGGTAGCAATTTTTTTTTTTACCCCTGATGTATCTTCAATGCCTAGCACATAGAAGGTGCTTAGTAAATGTTTGTTGTATGAATGTGTGAAAGAGCCTGGTTTACCAAACTCCACTGGAGCGAGGACTTGACGACTCACAGTTATTTAGCCAATAAGACATGGGCAGGTTCCAGCTTGTGACAACTTCCACCATTGACCGGGGCAGCTCCACATTCAGTGGTTTGGACACTGTCAGGTCCCTGTGGGCAGAAGAGACATGCGAATCCAGTTGGGATCTCAACACATCCGACTGCCACACTTTTGTCTTGGCCATTCCCTCCCCTGGGAGTGCCCTCCCTCCTCCCTGCAGCTTCTCTAGGCAATACACTGTGGGAGAGAGGGCCCCAAGCCCTCCCCACCATTCCAGGTGATCCTTCTCCTCGGTGAAGCCAGCTCCCGCCAACGTGGCTGTGGCCTCGGACAGAAAGCCCACAAAATAGTTGCTGAAGTGGAAGGAGACAGCACTCTCGTAGGCTCGCAGCCACCTGGGGAAGAAGCAGCAGGGGAGAGAGGCATCGTGCGCAGGCTCCGGCATGACATCCCACCACGTGTCAGCATCCTCATCCCCATTCTGTAGACTCACCTTACCATGGTGCCCCTAGGACCCAGGGGTCAGGAAGGCAGCAGAGGAAAAAGAAAAGAGAGTCAGGGAGGCCTCGGTGGCTGGCCTGAGTTGTTCCCAGGCAAGACAGACAGAAATGCAGTGGCAAAAGAGGTGGACTGTGACAGCCACACACGGACATCCACCATCAGGCAGTTAGTTTCATGTGGCTAACGGATGCATGAGCTGTCTTATAACATGGCATGGCCCTGCAGCCTCACATGGCCAGACCATCAGACTCAGCCACCATCAGAGGGCTGGCCTCGCAGCCCTGCACCCTCAAACAGCCACACCCCCAGACGCAAATACTACCAGACTCCTAGCCTTGCAGCCCTCTAACCTGACTCAGTCACCAGAAGACAGCTGAAAACCTTTGAGCTAGGCATGAAGACTGTGAAACGCCCTGCCATGCACACAGGCACATCCTGCCAGCTGTCAAGCAGACGGGCAAAAACAGGCAGCATCTTGCAATGGAAAAAGCATAGTTTCTGAGGTCAGGCACAGGATCAATGCCTGGCTTCTTAGCTGGGTGACACTGGTCAAGTCCTTTGACTTTTAGAGACTATTTAGCATCAGAGCTAGTCAGTAGCCAGGGAGTGGGGGAGCGGCCATACACTCAGACAGCCAGATCCAACTCTGCAGTCAAACCAGAGGCAGACTGTCAGTCCTGCAGACAGGCACAGGCACATGGTTGGTCACGATCCCTCAGCTAGAGGACACCAGGCAGTCAGAGAGGGCAGATACACAGGCAGAATCAGTCACAGAGAGGCGCATGACATGCTACAGTCACACCCATTCCTGGCCGAAGTTGTGGATAAGCCAGAATCATCAACATCCAATGACAGCCACATACCCCATCATTGACAATGGCACAGCCAGACAGCCAGAACTCACAGTCCCACATTCAGGGAGTCAGTGGCCAACAGCTGAACAACCCGTACATACCCCTACCAAGGGTCACAGACAGGCTAGAGTCATCACCAACCAACACACACGTCAGTCATTCTCCATTCCGGTCATGTAACTTGTTTCTAATGGTGGGACAGCTGAACAGATGGACAGCCAGACACACGGTATGTGTTGGAGTGTCAGTCATACACACAGTCACTGAGCCAAGCTTGGTCAAACAGACAGCACAGTCTCTGTCTAGCCACGGAGTGGACTAGCAGACAGACTCGGACTCACAGAACCCGTGCCCCCTTCCCCCATCGTCTCCACTTCACTCGCCTTCAGCATCTGCCCTCATTTACCTGGCTTTGCGTTTCTTGCTGTAGTAACAGAAGACAGACAGAAGCATTAAGAGACAGGCTCAGGGCTGGGGAGACCCCAGGTCCCTACCCAACCCCCTCACTGCTGGGCAGGGGCCTCGAAGGCTGTGCTCACTTGCGAAGGAGGCGGTCACCATCAAGGGGGATGAAGTATGGGAAGAGGTAGGGGCCCACGCAAGTGGACAGCACAAGGCACAACAGGGCCAGCACCAGGCTCCGGGCCACCTTCCGCAGCCATTGGCGGCTCTGTGGGGATCAAGGCTCCATGAGCACTGCCCCATGGCAGCTCCCACTGTCCCTAACCCCCCCCCCCCGTCCACCCAGGACCTCACCAGTGGGCGGCCTTGGACAGCCTGTAGGTAGCTGTGGAAGGATATCCAGGGCCCAAAGACGATGGTGCCCACGAAGTAGAGGTAGCCCATGAACTCCACAGGTGAGGGTACCGCGCCCACCTCGCCCCGGTCCAGGTCGAAGCCCAGGGACACCGCCTTCATGGCCACGATCATCTGGGCCCCTATGTGTGGTGCCCATGGTCAAGTGGACCGGCAGAAAGCAGGTCAGCGTGTGCGGGAGGGGGCATACCAGGTGACAGGTGGTAGGAAAAGGGGGTTCAAGGATGGATAGGTGGGCACGAGATCAGATAGGCAAGTGGGCAAGTGAGCCCAGGACAGATGCCCTTACTCAAGAGAGTCAGGCACATACGTGAGATGGGACAGATAGGCTTGGGGGAAAATGCATGGTGGAAAGACACACAGACTCAAGGGGAATGGGAGGCCTGCGAGTCCAGTGGGGTGCGCTAATGAGGGAGAGAACTGGGGTGGGGGGAAGACACAGGGTGGGGACAGTTAGGAGGTGTGGAGTGGGGCAGGAAGGCTGTGGCAGGTGAGAGGGGCAGGGCTACCTACCTCGCATCTTGTGCCACGTCACGGTGTCCACCATGTGCATCTCACTGAGAAAAGAAGGTGCTGGTCTTGGCCCCATGATCCTCATGGCCTCTGAGACCACAGAAGGGGGATATTCACGTGCCAAGAGGCCTCTGCCTTCCCCTGTCCTCCACAACCTCATGGAAGAATAATTCTCCCAGGCTTTCCCCTCCAGGGGGAGCCCATGCCCAACTTGTCCAGTACAGTCTTTTGAAAGCAGAAGTCTCCTGGATTCTCTTCTCCAGGAACACTCCGCACCCTCCCCGTTCTGTGCCTCCTCACAGGGGAATGGTTTCCCCAGACTCTCTTTTTTCTCCTGGGAATCTTACACCCTCCATGTCTTGGACAAGCTCATCAGAGACCTGGGGACTGCCCTCCCGCCCTTCCACCAACAGTGCGAGGATGAGGACACACACTCATACCCCATGAGTAGGTAGATGAGGATGGTGACGGAGAGGAAGACGCCACGATGGGAGGAATGTCGGCAGAGGAACAGCACGAGGTAGCACAGGAGGCTGAGCAGCACGACCCAAACCATGTGCAGCTGGAAGAAGTGGTAGAGGCTGAAGAACCCGCCTGCCACGGTGCTTGCATGCTTCAGGTAGGATGGTAACCCTTTGGGTGAGAGGAAGAGAGAAAGAGAAAGAGAGAGAGAGAGACAGAGAGAGAGAGAAAGGGGGAGAAGAGAGAAAAAGAGAGAGAACAAGAAAGGGAAGGTTGGTGGGCTGGTAGGAAGGGGAGGATGACCTGGGCAGAGGACATTGCCTGGGCACAGGAATGTGGTAGGATTGCAGGGGGCCCAAAGCACGTGTTAGGGAGCTGGAGAGGGTGGCATAGCCTGGGTTTAAGGAAAAGAAACATCTATAAAGGACATTTGGGGGACCCTGGAAGAAATTCAAACATCAATTTATGTTGGATAATATTATCGCATCCAGATCCAATTTCTTGGGGGAGGTGATGGTTGTGGGGGAGGATATCCTTGTTCTTGGGAGCCACGCACTGAAGGATTTGGGATGAAGTGTCATGATGTCAGCAGGTTATTCAAGTGATTCAGGAAGATGATAGATAGATAGGAAGATAGATAGGTAGAGCTAATGTGGCAAGATGTTGACAGCTGAAGAATCTGTTGATGCATATATATGGGTGTTTATTGTACTATTCTTTCAACTTTTCAGTAGATTTGAAAAATTTCAAAATAATAAACCTGGGAAGAAATAAAACATCCATTTAAAATAAACGAAAAAGAAAAAAGAAAGTGTAGAACCTTTGAATCTCGGATTTCCAGAAATCTCAGCATCCTATCGAAACCTCGGAGACTTGGAATCTTATCAGTTAGATACAAGCCTGCAGTGATTGTGGAAACATTCCAGAATCCTAGAATCCAGAAATCTCACCATGACCTGATTATAGAAATCCAGAATGCCAACACTTTGGAAGCCTAGAATGTGAGATTTTCAACTCGTCAGAATTTCCAAACCCTGTAACCCGTGGTACTTTGGGATTTCATAACCCTGTGACATCAGCTTTCCAAAGTCTTATAACCGCAGGATATATAAACATTTCAGGATCTCAAGATCCAAGAACTTCATCTTTTCAGAATTCCAGAACAGAGGGATACTGAAGGGGATGGTTGGCAGGATGTGGCTTGGTGTGGGCGGCCAGGCATGGTAGGATGTGGTGTGGTGGAATGGGTCTCAGCCTGGTGGGATGTGGTGGGGCTGGACATGTTCAGGCTTGGCTTGGCATGGCAGGATGTGGCAGGGTGAGGTGTGGCTTGGTATGGATAAACGTGGCAGATATGATATGGCCTTGCTTGGGGGCACGTATGTGACAGGCACTTACCGAGCCTCCAGAGGAGGCGGCAGGCGAGGCAGATGGCAAGGAGCAGCCAGATCTGGTCGATGCCCTGCTGAGCAGTAGGCAGAAGACAGCCCTGCAGTAGCTGCTGGAAAAATTCCTGGCGGCTGAAGGTGGCCATTGTGGACCCCCACGGATGGATGGACAGATGGATAGATCTGCCAAAGAGGGGACACAGAGAGAGCAGGTGTCCATGGGGAAGACCATGATCAAGGGATGGACTTGAGCACTCAGATTTCACTTTGGGGCTTGCCCAACCCTTGTAGAGCCATGGTACTGGGGCCCTGGGGGAGGGTGTGAGCGTCAGGTACATCAGACTGAGCCGCCGACGGTGTGTGGGGGGGGGGTTATGTATGCACACACACACAGCCTGTGACCTGCAGTGAATGAAGGACCTCTATCTCTTGAATACTGTGAACAGTTCGGTCCGATGGTGGTCGAATGGTAATACATTCTAGGCTCCTATATCAGATGGAGTGGGGAGGGGGTGGGGTGTGGGGGCAGATCCTGGTTTCCAAGGTAGAGTCGCCCCATGTGGAGGGCAGAGAGGGGGATTCTGTGACACTTGGGGGCCGTGTGCATCTCTCCTTCTGTGGATGTGGAGGGTGTCCTGTATCCTCCGCGCGCCCCATCTCACCCCCACCCGGCGAGAGGCCACCAACAAAGTCCTGCCCAGGTCCAGGGGGCTGCAGGGAGATGGAGGTGGTGGTGGGAGACATAGCAGGAAGGAGCGTCCGAAAGGTGATGGGGAGGGGGGTCCCAGGACCCGCGCTACAGATCCGCTCCAGGAGGCCGGCTCAGAGATGGGAGCTGGGGAGCCGTGCGCGCACTACTGGCGACTTACCTGGCAGGAAGGAAGCCGTGGTTCTGGGGACCGGGGACGCGCTGCCGCCGCCACCGTCGCCGCCTCCTCCCGGCAGCCTCCCCCGCAGGCCGCAAGGCCGGGACCTGCAGCGGCTCCCAGGGCGGCGCGGCGCGAGCGGGCCCTTTAAATCCCGGGGAGGCCCGGCAGCCGGTTTGGCCAATGGGAAAGCGGGAGGGGGCGGGGACCGGGAGGAGGGGAGCGGGAGGATCGAGGGAAGGAGGAGCGGCGGGCTTGAGGGGAGCGGGGCGCGGGAGGACGTTGGCGCGCGGAACGTTCGCGCCCGCACCTTTCCGGCTTGAGGCCGTTCCAGCCTCGGAACGTTAGAGTCTGGAGGCTTTTTGGACGTCCAAGAAAAAAGTTCCTAATCGCTGGGAGCTGAGATGGGAAAGATAAGGGAGAGAGGAGGGAAAGCCCCTGCTCCCCCACATGCTCACCCGCGCACGTCCTCTCGAGGTGTAGTGTCCCGATCTCACAGATGGGAAAACAAACCTAGGTCTCTCCTTCCCCATCCTTTGAGGGAACTGAAGGAATTTCCAAGCCTCCCCACCCCCGGGACCAGCGGGAACATTTATAAGTAATGATTGTGTCACCTAGGAGCACGAATTAGACGCCTGTGCTTCCCCCTAGGGACTAGCCGTGAGCACTTGGCTTGTGGTTGAGAACTCATTTGCCTGCTTAATTCCCCACCGGCCTCGACCTTGCATTGAAGGTGACCCCAGCGACTAGTCAATGGTCCCTGTGAGTCAAAAGGAGGCTAATACGGAGCACTTATAAAAGGAGCATTTATAAAGCACTTACGGTGGCCCCAACAAAGATCCATATTAGGCTCTAATCGCATCAACACTAAGCATATATGCAGTACCTGCTGCTGCCTACCTACCCTACCCTGGGGTTTCTGGGCATTCCACTTTGTCCCTAGGCTAAAGAAGGGTCTATTTTTCCAAAAGAGTGTTTATTGGGTACTTACTGCCTGCTTAGCTATGATGTGTTAGGGAGAAGGAAGCCCAGGTCAAGTTGGACCCCACCCTGACCTGGCCAGCCAAGGAAAACAGGTTCTAATCAGATTAATGCCTGCTTGTATGGAGCCAGGCAAGTCATGTTCACTCATCCATTTCCATGTCCCTTTCTGTTAAACAAAAGAGTAGGATTAGCAGTTCTTTGCTTGGAAACACCAATGGTAATTGAAGAGAAATGTATAAGTCTCCTCTTTCTCTTTTTTTTTTTTTCGTTTTCGTTTTTGTTTTTGAGACAGGGTCTTGCTCTGTCTCCTGGGCTGGAATGCAGTGACATCATCGTGGCTCACTACAATCTCAAACTCCTGGGCTCAAGTGATCCTCCTGGCTCAGCCTCCAGAGTAGCTGGAACTACAGGTGCCTGTCACCACGCCCAGCTAATTTTTCTATTTTTTTTTGTAGAGACAGGGTCTTGCTATTACTCAGGCTGGTCTTGAACTCCTGACCTCAAGCAATCCTCCCATCTTGGCTTCCCAAAGTGCTAGGATTACAGGTGTGAGCCACCGCACCCAGCCTTCTCCTCTCTTTTTAAAACAAATTTTAACATGAAGTTAAATGAAGTTCTAGCTCATAAATTAATATTCATGTATTACAAATGAAAAATATTTAACAAAGTAAGAATATATATATTTATAAAATGAATAATTACATAGGCCAGATGCACAAATATCAATTCCTTTCCTTAATAGCAGAATACAGGCCATACATTTTATGAATTAAATTTCATTTTAATTTTTTTCTGAGTTAACAAACACGCTCAAGTAGAGTCAACAACGACCCACAGCACCTGCCAGAAATAATTCCCTTGGTTGTAAGATCTGGCATTTAAAACTGGAAGATCCTTACTATGTGTGCCCTTGAGCTTCACGGACCTGATTATTTCCACCTAGGCTTTTGATGTCCGTGACAAAGAACTAGTATCTAGATTCTAGGACATATAAAGAACATCGACAAATCAATAAGAAGAGGATAAACAATACACTAGACAGTGGACAGAGGATACAATATACGGTAATTCACAGAAGACACCTGAAATGGCCAATATGTACAATATATGAAAAAATAATCTGATCTCTTTAGTTATCAGGAAAAAGCAAAATTAAAACAATAGTGAGATACCATTTCACATCTACGAGATGTGGTATTTTGTATTTTTATCACCAGAGCTTAGTAGCGAGTGGGCCCTCAGGAAACATCAAATTTTATAGCCTTCACGGTCATTCTGGGTTATGGTTTCCGGGACATTTTAAATGGCCTCTCCATAATTAAAGAGATGCAAGTTAAAACAATGAGATCCTCTTTTTCACTTATGAGACCAGCAAAGAGATGCCAAGCCTTAAAATAATAGCATATTTACTCTCTTTTGGTGTCTCTGTATATCTGACTCTGTCTATATATACACATATATATAATTTATATATGTATAAAATTTGTTTGAATTACACACAGTAATTTCTTTCTGAACTATTTTATAGTGGTTAAGGATATGATGCCCTTTTAACTAAATATTTCAGTATGAATTTCCTAAGAACAAAGATTTTTTTTTTTTACATTGCTACCAGCAGAGTATGAGGGTCCCATTTCTCCACATTCTCACCAATCCTTGTTATCTGACATTTTGGTTCTAGCCATCCTAGTGAGCATGCTGAAAGTGTCTTTCTATAGGAAAAGGGAATCCTAGGTCATGATATACATTCTGTTATCAGGTCTTTTTTTTTCTTGAGACAGAATTCTGTCACCCTGGCTAGAGTGCTAGCTCACAACAACCTCAAACTCCTGGGCTCAAGCGATCCTCCTGCTTCAGCCTCCCAAGAAGCTGGGACTATAGGCACGCCACCACACCCAGCTAATTTCTTGTATTTTTAGTAAAGACGGGGTCGCGATCTTGCTCAGGCTGGTCTTGAACATCTGAGCTCTAGTGATCCTCCCGCCTCGGCCCCTCAGAGTGCTAGGATTATAGGCGTGAGCCACTGCGCCTGGCCAGCTTTTGTGATCTTAATGTTTTTGAAGTGCACAGGCCAGTTCTTTGGAAGAATGTCCTTTAATTTGGGTTTATCTGATGTCTCCTTGTGATTACATTTGGATTCTGCATTTTTGGCAGGGATTCCATAGAAGTGACGCTGTGTTCTCAGTGCATCAGGAGGCTCAAGATATCAGTTAGTTTTGAAATTGTTGGTCTTAGCACTGATCTTTTGGTTAAGGTTGGTGTCTTCCAGCTTTCAACACTGTAGATTTACTGTTTTCCCTTAGTAATTAAGCAATAGCTTGTAGGGAGATACTTTGAGACTATGTAACTTTCTATTTTTTTCTCAAACTTTTACTGGCTAGTTTAGCTTTTATTGGTGATTCTTGTCTGAAGTAATTACTACTCTGATGGTGGCCAAATGATTATTTTCTTTTACATGCATAGCTGGGATTTTACCGTAAGGGATAGCTTTCACTTTCTCTCTCTCACTCTCTCTCTCTCTCTCTCTCTCTCTCACTCTCTCTCTCTCTCTCTCTCTCTCTTTTCCTTTTTTTCTGGGACTCATGGATTCTTATTTTAATTTACATGTTAAAATCAGTTGCTATAGTTATTATTTATTTATTTTCAAAAATAGCTTAATTGAGATGTAACTTACATACCATAAAATTAACCCGTGTTAGGTGCACAATGCAATGGTATATATTTGCAATGGTATATATTTCTGTAAAAATCACCACAATCTAATTTTAGG
This sequence comes from Avahi laniger, assembly GCA_963575035.1. NCBI lineage: Eukaryota > Metazoa > Chordata > Mammalia > Primates > Indriidae > Avahi > Avahi laniger. The sequence goes on along the minus strand of CAUYSK010000343.1, from coordinate 2,368 downwards.
ACATTTAAGTCACCCCAAAAAGAAACCTTGTGCCCATTAGTAGTCAATCTCTCTCTCTCCCTGGCAGCCCTAGGCAACTTCTAATCACTTTCTGTCTCTATAGATTTGCTTATTCTGGACATTTCATATAAATGGAATCATACAATATGTGATCTTTTGTGTCTTGTTTCTTTCACTGAGCATAATGTTTTTTTTTTTTATTCCAAGGGACTGGCCTTTGACATAATGTTTTTTTAATTGTGGTAGAGTACTCATAAAATTTACCATCATAACTATTTTTAAGTGTACACTTCAATGGCATCAAGCACATTCACATTGTTGTGCAACCAACACCACCATCTACCTCCAGAACTTTTTCATCTTCCCAAACTGAAACTCCATAGCTGTTATACACAAATTCCCCATTGTCCCCTCCCCCTAGTCCCTGGAACCATCGTTCTACTTTCTCCACAAATTTGATTGCTAAGTACTCCATATAAGCGAAATTATGCAGTATTTGCCCTTTTGTGACTGGCTTATTTTACTTAGCATAATGTCCTCAAGGTTCATCCATGGTATAGCATGTGTCTTTCCTTTTTAAGGCTGAATAATATTCCATTGTATGTGCAATCGTCCCTTGGTATCCATGGGGAATTGGTACCAGGACCCTCCTCAGATACCAAAATCCATGGATGCTCAAGTCCCTGATATACACTGGCATAGTATTATATTTGCACTTAACCTATGCACATCCTCTGGTATACTTTAAATCATCTCTAGATTACTTATAATACATAATACAATGTAAATGTTATGTAAATAGTTGTTATACTGTATTATTTAGGGAATAATAACAAGAAAAAATGTCTATACATGTTCAGTACAAACACACGTCCTTCCTTGAATATTTTCCATCTCTGGATGGTTGAATCCATGGGTGCAGAACCCACAGATACGGAGGGCTGACTGTATATACCACTTTTGGCTTATCTGTTCATCTGTCGTTGGACACTTGGGTCGCTTCCACCTTTTGGCTATTGTGAATAATGCTGCTATGAAAATGGCTATGCAAATATCTCTCTGAGACCCACTTTCAATTCTTTTAGATATATATACCCAGAAGTGGGATTGCTGGATCATACGGTAGTTCTATTTTTAATTTTTTTTTTTTTGAGACAGGATCTTGCTCTGTCGCCCAGGGTAGAGTGCAGTGGCATCATCATAGCTCACTGCAACCTCCAACTCCTGGGCTCAAGAGATCCTCCTGGTTCAGCCTCCTGAGTAGTTGGAACTACGGGTGCGTGCCACCACACCCAGCTAATTTTTCTACTTCTGGTAGAGATGGGGTCTCACCCTTGCTCAGGCCGGTCTCAAACTCCTGGCCTCAAGCAAGCCTCCTGCCTCAGCCTCCTGAGTAGCTCATCCTATTTTAATTTGTTGAGGAACTTTCCTTCACACTGTTTTCCACAGCTGCTGCACCATTTTACCTTCTCACTAACAGTAATTTCCCCCATCCTTGTTAATTTCATTTATTTGTAAAGTATATGAAACACTAAGATGGTTTCAAAAGTCAGAACGAGACCAAAAGGTATACTTGGAGAAGTGCCACTTCTCTGTCCTCCTCCTTCCATCCCATTCCTACCTACTCCTTCTAGGCAACCAGTCTCAATAGTTTCTGCTTTATCCTTCCAGTGTTTATTTTTGTAAAGATAAGCAAATATGCATATGTTTTCTTATATCATCTTGTTTCTTACATGAAGGCTTCCATACTATGCATACTTTTTTTTTGCACTTTTTCCACTTAACAGTATCGCCTGGAAATCACTCCTCATCAGTTCATAGATTTTTTTCCTCAATCATTTTGCAGCTGCATAGAACTCCATCGTGTGACTGTACCACAGTTTATTTAAATCACTGCCTATGTATAGGAACTGATATTGTTTCCAATATTTTGCAATTATAAACCATGCTGCAATGAATACCCTTGTGCATTTGTATTTTCACATTGCTGGAGGTGTATCTTCAGGGTAAATTGCCGGAAGTGGAATTGCTGGAGTGAAAGAGAAACACATGCATTTTTGTTAGATGCCAAATTCCCCTCCATTGGGGTTGTAAAAAGGACTTTTAAAAAAGCACAAAGAGGCCGGGCACGGTGGCTCACGCCTGTAATCCTAGCTCTCTGGGAGGCAGAGGCGGGCGGATTGATCGAGCTCAGGAGTTTGAGACCAGCCTGAGCAAGAGCGAGACCCCGTCTCTACTAAAATTAGAAAGAAATTAATCGGACAACTAAAAATATATAGAAAAAATTAACCGGGCATGGTGGCGCATGCCTGTAGTCCCAGCTACTCAGGAGGCTGAGGCAGGAGGATCGCTTGAGCCCAGGAGTTTG
>CAUYSK010000342.1:0-17252 GCA_963575035.1 Avahi laniger | reverse complement strand
CTGTGTCATTGTCTAGATGTTCTGTCATTTATTTTACCGGTCTTTTCTTGATAGTCATTACGTTTCCAAAGACTGCTGTATTGAATGTCTTTTTACATGTATACTGAGTCTAGCTTTTTTGTATGAAGTGATGCCAAGAGAGAAATGACTGGGAGGTACTTTTTCCTCACTGAGGAACTATGAAAACAGTATGAAAGCTCTCTAGGAAACGGGGATGGTGGTGGTATGAAGTAACTCTAGGGTCGTTAAGCATGTAAGTGTGAAATTTTACGTAGCTTTCATATTGGGGACAAAGCCTTCTCTCTTTGTTTTCTACCTCCCTTCAAATTTTATTGTAGGTTTTTTTCATGAATTATAACAAATGCTTGGTTTTTAGGAATATAATATACACAGAGGAGCCATAATATATCCCATACATCTTAAAGAGGCACCTCTAGGGGAGCTGGAAAAGGATGGGAAGGTGTAGAATGAATATGGGGACCTTCTGGAATCTCAGTTTGACTCATTGAGGTATGTATATATGAATTGGGGAATTAGGTCCTTTAACGGGCAAATGATTTATAAAAATCTGTTTGATTTTATGGAAAGTATGGTAAATTTACATGAATTTAAAACATAAAACCCTTAACGTTAAAGATATTCTCGACTTGTAGAATTGCAGGGATGAATTCACTCTTTCCTGCCGTTAAGAACTTGGTGGTGGTGGTAGAGTTAAGAACTTCTGCTGGTATATACTGGCCTTGTTTTTTGATGGATAGTTTAGGGGCGGTGTTAGTCTCTTAAGTTCTGTGCTCATCTGATAGGGACACAAGAATGAGTAAGACCCCCAAAGCGTTGAGGATTAGTAAGGGAGCCAAATAATGATAAAATAACTTGGAAGTGCAGTTGTAAGATAGTTTGAGCAACCATAGGAGTCAGAAAGTGGGATGCTTCACTCATGTCTTAGGCGTGCTAGAGGAGGAAATGCCAGAGCAGAGGCTTAAAAGTCAAGAAGAGGAAGAGGAGGGGCCTTCTAAGCACAGGCCAGCTCTGTGAAGAAAGACCTGGAGGCAGCCAGAGCTAGAAATAGCTCTGTGTTGTTGAAATCTGACGGCAAAATAAAACAAAACAAAACCCCAACCAAACAAAAAAACTTGGAGAGGCAGTACGAACCAGGTCAGGGTGAGTCTCATGGACCCTATTAAAAGATTTGGACTTTGGTTCTTAGGGTTTACTAAAGAATTTTAAGCAAGTTGTGAGATAATCAGAATTCCATTTTGCAGAGACCACTTGGGGGCTCTGTGAGGGATGGGTTTGACAGGCACAGCCAGCAGTTAGAAGCCAGGTTAGGAAACTGTTCATGGGAGTCCAGATGGAAGGGCCACAGTAAGCCACATGCAGATCACCTGGCTGCAGGGGAAAGGGCATGAGGTTTTGTTCATCTTTCTCCTCCCTTCAAACCTCTCCGGCTTTGCAGTTTTCCATGAGTGAGTTTCTTTGTGATAATATTAGAAACACCACATTTGAGGAATTCTTGTCTTCTGTTGATACCTATGTCTCATCATCAAGAGACATATCGTGGAGTCTTTAAAGAGACTTAATCAATTATTTATTTAGAAGACACTTGATGGAGCACCTATTATTATGCATAAAGCATCCTGAAATACCAATTTATTTTTTTCATCTTCAACAATCACTAATCGAGCCTCTCAGGTATTTGAGATGCAGCCCTCTCCCTTCAGGTGTGCTTGCTTTACCTTCACCAACAAAGAGCAAGATGGCCAGCTGGCCAATTAAAGGATATTTACTTTTGTAACTACCAGAAATTACAGAAAACTTAGGCTTTACACACTTTGCACATCTGGAGTTTTATGAACCCTATCTTTCCCCCTGCAATTCTTTTAAATACATTTAATAGCTACTAAGAATGGTTTTTTCCCTTCATTTTTCAAAGTGAAAAAAATGAAGCACAATAATTATAGATTCTAAAATTAGTTATTTGGAGTTCCTTTTTGTTATAGTAACTGACAACATTTCCCATGTTATGTACCATTTACTCCTCATTAATTCATTATCTTTCTTCATTCTATTAAGACTTTCTGGGTGGATGAAGGGGGAGAAGAATCCAAGGTCAGGGAAGCCTCTGATCTCTATATATAGAAAGGAAAGGTCAGGGGCAGTATCTTCTTGCTCTGCCTTTATGTTTACTTTCTGGAAAGCATTGAATAAAAATCACACAGTTTCAAGCAAGAGGAATTTGAGAGAAATGAAACTAAAAGTTCAGGCTCATTGGCAACTTGGTTTGCTGGCTTCTACTTTATGGTGTGGTCTTAATCTTGACTTATCCTGACATGTATTTGCCCATTTATAGTATGGAAAAAAGCATTTTTTTTTTCTATTTTGCCCCAGTGCTCAACACAGTGCATAGCACATAATAGATCACCAATAAAAGTTTGTTGAATACGTGAACAAATGCTTATGTTAGTTCATTCCTTTTTTGTTTTTTTTTTTACTTGCAAGTAAGAAACGAAATTTATTGAGGAAGGGCAAGATAGGTTTACAGAGCAAGAGCAAGATACGTTTACCACGGATGACAAATGGACCTCCTGTCGTAACAAAAGGGTCAGTTGATTCTTTTTTACATATCATGGAGAAAAAGAACTAACCTGAAATTTGCCAATCTTTGCTTTTTAAAATAACACTACCAAAAATCAATAATCCCTGTTTATACATATATATATTTAAGAAATTATAACTATAGTTTCATAAATAAATATATTAAAATGACTATTAGTTCATTTGACTTAAAAGTCACAAAAATTAGGATGAAAAACTGATTTGGGTATTTTTTCCTGAATAATTAATCTCTGGCAGCTGCTCCAAAGCCCCATGTGAATTTCTGGCTATGGGAGAAAATGCTTGACAATGTTTTCGTTTTATGATGGAAAGTCAAGTTCACTGATAGCCATATTATAGTCTTTCCTCTGGGGCTATTATTTGCTACAGAGTTTTGAAAATCTTAACTGGAAAGCTTCAAGAGGTGCCTCTAAGAGTTGCAGGAAAGAAATCTGATCTCCCTGAAATGCTGGGATATACTGTTTCAAATGTTCTGCTGGTGAGAGTTGTGGTTTTTTAAAATGACAATTGCAAGTATTTTTAAAAAATAAACTATCTATACGATGATGCTCTGACCTTACCATAAGTGAATGTGCTGTTTTTTTCTTTGCTCAGAACCATGTGAGTTCAAAGTATAAGTTCTCTTCATGTTGGAAACAGAGCTGTTAGTCAAAGTTGTGCCCACTAGTTCTGAGTGTTGCTTCTAAAATGTGAGTTAAAGCCAAAACCAAAAAAACAGCAGTGAAACTTCATTATATTGTTGTTGTATTTATCCTCTGTAATGCATACATAGTCTTTTCCTTCCAGCACCTAAGAAGAACTCTCAAAATTCTAGGTTTGAATCAATTTGGTGATAAGTAGGTAAATCAATACTTTTGTTTTAGTTTTTGACTCTAACAGTTGAAAAGGCCTTTTTGGGACTTGAATCCTTTGACATTTGTCTTTAACCCCACTTTACTTTATGGACCTAGACACAGTTGATAAATCTACCAGCGACTTACCTGTTAAAAGGACGATATTAGTGGCTATGAACTGAATGTTTGTTGGGACATTTAGTTGGCATAAGCTGAACTACTGACCAAAGACCCTAGACAGGTCCTTGCAACAGTTTGTGTTCCCCCAAAATTCATATGTTAAAGCCCTAACCCCCAGTGTAACTGTGTTGGAAGGTAGGGCCATTATGGAAGTAATTAAGGTTAAATAGAGTCATTAGGTTGGGTTCCTGATCCAATAGGATTAATATCATCATAAGAAGAGGAAGAGAGACCAGAGCCCTTCCCCTCCCCACACCTGCTTATAAAGAGAGAGGTCATGTGAGCACACAGAGATGGTGCCCACCTACAAGTTAAGAGAAGAGGTCTGAGAATGAAACTTACTCTGCTGGCACCTTGATCTTGTGTTCCCAGCCTCCAGAACTCTGAAAAATAAATTTATGTTGTTTAAGCTACAAAGTCTATGGTATTTTGTTATGGCAACCTGAGCATACAAGTACATTAGCTTTCACTTAGTTATAGGAAACTAACCAGAAATGATCATTAGGCAAGAAAGAACAGACAGAAGTGAGTCACCTTCTCTTGAAAATAGGTTGAAGTTAAAATTGCCACACATTTTAGTGAGGAACTATGAGGAGCTCACTCCTTTAATTGTGACATGCCATTACCACATGGGACATTTTTAAACTAGGACTTAGAGTTTTAGGGAGGTTATTGTCAAAGGTTCTGTGAACGAAATTGACCTTGGAGACATATTTGGTGACTTTCATCACTATCTACTTCAGTCCTTATCTTTCGTAAAATGAGAATATCTGAAGTTCTACTACAAAAAAATGATATAGAAATGTTTTCTCCAATTCCAAAATTTGGAGTTTTGTAATAGTTGGATAAATATTTGCTTATTAATTTTGAAACTCAAAGGTGTTTTTTTTTTGTAGCTATGTTCCAAAGGAGTTTGCATAGTGCTTATGGACTATGGCTAGCCAGAGTAGACTTTATTAATAAAGCTAGGACTACGGGAAGCTAAAATAATCTTTATTAATATAGCTTTATGGAACTTTTGTTTTCCTTAATAGTTAATACTTTGCATCTGTTAAACCAAAAATGATTTAGTTTAAAAGCTGAAGCCTTTAAAAAAGGGATGAGTATACTTTTTTTTTTAATATCCTTTAACCAAAGTATATAATGTCTTTTTAAACAAATGAGATATATTTGTTAAAATAACTTTCCAATTTTGCAGTATAAAAGTACACTAGTTTAGTCAACAACTTTGTGTTCTATCCGTGTACTATTTGAGACAACTAGAAGCTCTTTGCACAATAAGTTCCCCTTGTCTGTTGAAAAGAAATAGGGGAAGGATATGGTTAGTCAGGCATTGAATAGTGGAAATGTATGAAGCATAACTATGAAAAGACAAAAATGCTCTTTTTATTTTTTAATATTTTATTTCATTTTAATTTGACAAATAAAATTATATGTATTTATCTTATACACCACAATGTTTTTTTAATTTATTTTTATTTCAGAATATTATGAGGGTACAAACATTTTGGTTACATTTTATGACTTTGCCTCACCCAAGCAAGGATTAGAGTCATGCCCTTCCTCTCTACAATGCTCACTGCATCCATTAGTTGTGAGTTTAACCCCCCAACCCCCTAATCCCTGGAGAATATTACTACCGTGTGAGCACCATAGTGTTGATCAGTTAGTGCCAATTTGATGGTGAGTACATGTGGTGCCTATTCTTCTGTTCTTGTGATACCTCACTGTAGAGGATGGGCTCAAGCTCTATCCGGGAAAATATAAGAGGTGCTAGATCACCTTCATTTCTTATAATTGAGTAATATTCCATTGTATACATATACCAAATTTTAATAATCCACTCATGAATTGATGGGCACTTGGGTTGTTTCCACATCCTTGCAATAGTGAATTGCGCTGCCATAAACAGTTGAGTGTAGATGTCTTTATTACAGAATGCCGTTTGCTCTTTTGGGTAGATGCCTAATAGCGCTATTGCTGGATCGAATGGTATTTCTATTTTTAGCTCTCTGAGGTATCTCCAAATTCTTTTCCACAGTGGTTGCACTAATTTGCAGTCCCACCAGCAGTGTAAGAGTGTTCCTGTCTCTTCACATCCTCATCAGCATTTGTTGTTTTGGGATTTTTTGATAGAGGCCAATCTTACTGGGGTTAGGTGATATCTCATTGTGGTTTTGATTTGCATTTCTCTAATGATTGGAGATGTTGAACATTTTTTTATATGTTTGCTGACCATTATTCTGTCTTCTTTTGAAAAGTTCTGTTCATTTCCTTTGCCCATTTATTGATGGGATTGTTTGATTTTTTTCTTGTTGATTTTTTTAAGTTCTAGATAGATTCTTATTATCAGCCCTTTATTGGATGTGTACAGAGCAAATATTTTTTCCCATTCTGTAGGCTGTCTGTTCACTCTAATGATAGGTTCCTTGGCTGTGCAAAAGCTTTCAATTTGATCAGATTCCATTTATTTACTTTTGTTGCTGCTGTGATTGCTTTGGGGGTCTTCAAGAATTCTTTGCCTAGGATGATGTCTGAAAGGGTCTTCCCAACATCTTCTTCTAGAATTCTTAAGGTTTCATGCCTTGGGTTTAAGTCTGTTATCCATCTTGAATTGATTTTTATGAGAGGTGAGATGTGGGGATCCAGTTTCAATCTTCTACATGTAGCTATCCAGTTTTCCCACCATTTATTGAAAAGAGATTGTTTTCCCCAGTGTATAGTTTTGTCTGCTTTGTCAAAGATTAGATTACCATAACCAGATGGTTTCATCTCTGGATTCTCAATCCTGTTCCAAAGATCTATGTCTCTGTTCTTGCGCCAGTATCATGCTGTTTTAGTTACTATAGCCTTGCAGTACAGCTTGAAGTCTGGTAGACTGATACCTCCAACTTTGTTCTTTTTACTTAAGATTGCTTTGGCTATACGAGGTCTTAAACTACTTAACATGTGCATTACCTCACATAGTTACCATTTTTTACACTGAGGACACTTAAAATGTACTCTCTTACCATTTTTAAAGAATACAATATATTAACTATAGTCACTATGTTGTACAGTAGATCCCTTGAAATTATTCCTCCTACCTAACTAAAATTTTGTCTCCTTTGACTAATATCTCCTACCCACCCAACCCCACTGCCCCAGGCCATGGCAACCATCATTCTACCCTCACTTTCAATAGTTCAACTTTTCTAGATTTCACATGTAAGTGAGATCATACAATATTTGCCTTTCTGTGCTTGGCTTATTTCACATAATATAATGTCCTTCAAATTCATCCATATTGTTGCCAATAACAGAATTTTCTTCTTTTTATTGCTGAATACTATTCCATAGTGTATACATAACATATTTTCTTTATCCATTTATCTGTCCGTGGACACTTAGGTTAATTCCATAGCTTGGCTATTGTGAATAGTGCTGCAAAGCACACGGAAGTGAAGATATCTTGTTGAGATACTGATATCATTTCCTTTGGATATATGTCCAGTAGTGGGATTGCCATGTCATATGGTGTGTTATCTTTAATTTTTTGAGGAACCTCCATACTGTTTTCCATAATGGCTGTACTAATTTACATTCACACCAACGGTATAAAAGGGCTTCCTTTTTCCCACACCCTTGCCAATACTTATCTTTTGTCTTTTTCATAATGGCCATTTTAACATGTGTAACGTGGTATCTCATTGTGGTTTTGATTTGCATTTCCCAGATGATTAGTATTGTTGAGCATTTTTTCATATACCTGTTGGCCATTTTTATCTCTTCTTTTGAGAAACGTCTATTTAGCTCTTTTACCCATTTTTAAATTAGGTTTTTTATTTTTTGGTATTGAGTTGAGTTCCTTATATATTATGGGTATTAACCTCTTATCAGATGTGTAGTTTACAAATATTTTCTCCCATTTTGTAGGTTGTCCCTTCACTCTGTTGACTTTTTTCCTTTACTGTGTAGAAGTCTGTTTAGTTTGATGTAATCTCATTTGTCTATTTTTGTTTAGGTTGCCTGTGCCTTTGAGTTATTATTCAAAAGATCTTTGCCCATACCCAGGTCATGAAGATTTTCCTTGTGTTTCCTCCTAGAACTTTTATTATTTTGGGTCTTACATTTAAATCTGTAATCCATTTTGAGCTGATTTTTGTATATGGTGAGAGATAAGGGTCTAGTTTTATTTTTCTGCATGTAGATCTCTAGTTTCCCCTGTACCATTCTTTGAAGAGACTGTTCTTTCCTCATTGAGTGTTCTTGGGGCCTTTGTCAATAATAAGTTGGCTGTAAATGTGTGGATTTATTTCTGGGCTCTCTATTCTGTTCTTGATGGTGAGAGTTTTTCATATGTTTATTTGCCACCTGAATATCGTCTTTTATAAAATGTCTGTTAATAACTATTTGTAAATGCTGTCCTTGAAAACAATCGTTTTGGAAGACTTTATTTATTTCAATAAAAACTACAGGAAATCAATTTAAATGATATTCAGCAGATTACTAGTTTATAGAAGGGAGGGACTATCTGTTAAAAAATGTTGATGCTGGGGAAAAGTACTGGAAATGGATGTTGGTGATTGTTGCACAACAATACAAATGTATTAATACGTAATGCTACAAAACTGTATACTTAATAATGGCAACAATGGTACATTTTATGTTACCTATGTTTTACCACAATAAAAAAAATATGAACTTAATGATAATAACATGAAAACATAGAAAATTATAAAGAGAATAAAAATTCTTGTATAAACCTGCCAGAAAAAAATGTTGACATTGAAATCACCTCCAATTATAATGAGAAACTTTGGAAAGTCACTCTTTCGGTTGTGCTATGCCCGTAACATAATGCTCAAACATATTAGTGATTCTTCATTTGGAAGAGTTATGAATCACACAATAAAATCAGCCTACTAACTTTTGGTAAGCTTTTAATTTCTGAAAATGTGCAAATATGTGTATGTGTCAGTATGTGCTTAAATTTGCATTACGGGAATTTTCTATTTTGGTACTTGGCCCTTCTCCATTAGCTCAAATAATTAAGAGTTGGTACTCAAATTGAATGGAAATGAAATTGTACCTAATTTGGAATTTCAAAGGACTTTGCATGAACATTATAATTCCCATTTCACAAGTCAAAGGAAGGAATGAAAGAATTAGTATTTAGAGTCAGAAACCAATAACATTTCTAATGTTAAGAAAGATCCAGGTCTGTGATTTCTTCCTTAATACTCTCATTGTTATGTAAATTAATTTGGTGTTTGCCGGGTTGAGAGCTAAAGCCATTCTTCAGGGAACAAAAATATGCAATGGAAAAATCATAGTCATGATTTTAAAGAGATTTTAGAATAAGCAGATTTTGCATGGATTGAAGGTCTACACTGGGAGAAGTTCCCCAGAGTCTTCCCAAGTTTCGTCTGCACCATGAGAGTTAAGGATGGCCTGTGGATGTGAGTATCTGTCTCAGCTGTTTTGGGATTGACATCTTTTTGGGAAGTTGACTCCAAGCTGAAGGCTGCCAACTCAGGGTGAAGAAGATGCTTCAGAGTAATGGATGCTTGGGTAAAAATTTAAACTGGGAAAAATATGCACACCAGATGGCAGAGAAACCAACCCCATTGAAATATTTGGGAGATTAGACATACAGGTAGAGCAGTGGTTCTCCAGGGGTTAGGATCGGACAATACTTCCCTTTCCCCAGATAATATTTGGTAATATCTGGAGACACTTTTGGTTGTCATAGCCTGAGGGAAGGGCGCTACTGGCATCCCAGAGACCAGGGATACGACTAAATATCCTATGAATATAGAGGACAGTCCCCTACAATACAGGATTATTTGACCCTTCAGAACTGGTGACAATTCTGAAGTTATGAAGAAACTTGATAGAAAGGAAAATGTATAGGTGGGCAAAGAAATAGCCATGGTAAGGAATTTGTCCCCAAAGTGGACTGGGGTGTTGAATGTTATTCAGTTGCAAGAGGAAATGGTTATACGGCTTGTCAGGTTTGAGATGGGCTGGAGTGAAGAAGGGGAATGGCAGGGGGTGGGAAGACTCTTGCAAAGGTATTTTTGTCATCTTGGTTATTGTCCCATCAGGGCTGGCCAGGGAAGCCACGACCTGGAAAAGAGTGGAACAGAAAGTCTTGCCAGGCAATGTGTCAAGTCTGAAGAAGAGCAAGATAGGAGGTGAAGAGACCCTAGATAGGTGACATAGGGTGGGCCTGGGTGGGTCAAAGATATGAAGATATGAAAGATAAAAGCCTGGGAAGTCATGGAAGGTGAAAAGTAACAAAAGCTAGGAAGTTGAACAATGGTCCTCAAACTTTGTGTGCACATTAGAGTAACTTAGGGAATTAAAAGAAATACTGATTATCTGGGCCTCATTTCATACCAATTAAATCTAAGTGTTTGAGGGTGAGTTCTGGACTTAAACTATATTTACAGACATTTCCCAAATGTTTCTAATGTGCTGCTAGAGTAAGAATTGCTGTCTTAGGGCAATAAAGCATAGGAGGAAGAAATGGGGTGACTAGAACTATACTCTGAAATAAGCTGCCATCTCAGATTAGGGGCTGCTTGTCCTCTGCCCTGGTGTTTTGCTACCTGTCCTTTGCAGGGATGTGTGTGGGCAGAGGTTGGGAGGTGCCCATGCCAGGAGGTTGAGGTTGGGTTTTTCAGGGGCCTTTGGGGCAGAGATCCTGATAATAAGGGAGGCAGAACAGGGCAGGCAGGGGCACACTTCTTATTAGTGACGAATGATCGAGCTTTAAATTTAAACTTTCAGAGTCCCCAAATCAAAGCATTGAGTTACTTTGTAATAAAAAGAAATCCTTAGGAGTTAATATAATATTAAATAAGTTACGTGAACAATTAAAAACTATTTCCTATTTTGTATATATATGTGTAAAGAGAATGTCATTATAAGAGAAAAAGTGAAAAGGTGAAAAATGATGGCTGTCTTAGGGAAAGTGCATATTTGTCTCTACAAGTAGCTGGTACAGGCAGCCTGTTTTCTCACCTTGTTGCTGGAGGAAGAACAATGAACCCGGCAGGATAGTGCCTCTTAGGGCCTCCTTTGCAGTGGGCCGGTCCCTTATCTGCCCTTTCAAGATCTGAGCAAACATTCCTTTCTAGTAGAGAGGGAATAGGAGTGAAAGCATTCTTTGTCTGGGACTTTTTCAAAGGGACTGAGTAAGTGACTGGTGGTGAAAATCTGGTCTGATTTCATTTGTCTCTGGCAGGGCCTGGTGGCAATTTAATATTCTTTATTATTATTTTACATGCAACTTCCTTCCTAGCTTATGATTCCTGTCAGGACTGTGTATTATTATCCATTAGTCATTTCTCTTGGGTTAGCCTATAATGCTTCAAAAGAGGGCTGGTGTATTTCAGTAATTTTGCTTACAATTTGATTTGTGCTCTCTAGAAGCCCAATTTAGTTTCATCAGCACATTTCAGCACACGACAGCTGGGCCCCAGGATGGAATCATTTACATACCTTAGCAGCTGAGAGCTAAGCCCCAGGAACCCAGAATCTGGCCAGATATTCTCCCTAGAGCCTCACCTGACATTTCTTTTTCCCAGAAAAGTTTTATTTTTATGTTTTTTGACCTTAAAAATGTTTTAATTAATATAGTTAAGTTTTTAAATCAGGTGATACATTTGTATAGGTTATAAATAAAAGTTTGTACTATAGTCCCAGCTACTTGGGAGTCTGGGGCAGGAAGATCTCTTGAGCCCAGGAGTCTGAGGCTGCAGTGAGCTGTGATTATGTCACTGCACTCCAGCCTGGGCAACAGAGCAAGATCCCATCTCTAAAAAAAGAAAATTAATGTCAAGGTATAGAAGGTGCACAGTGAAAATCTCACTCCTACCTGGTCTCCTATTCCCACTTCTTGCCCCAGATAACTGACCATTGTATTTAATTTCTTATGTAGGTAGCATTTGGAGATTTTTATGAACATTAAATCAAATATTAATGTATATTTTCCTTCCACATCATTTTTATGCAAGTGGAAGTATAATGTATACATTGTTCTGTATCCTCAATTTTTTGAACAATATATATATGGGATATTTATTTATATCAGAGCATAAAAAGCTTTCTCATTTTTTTTTACAGTTGCATAGAGAATGTGAATTCCTCATAATGGAAATATATATGTGTAACTTCTTGGGATCAGTGGCCCAACTACCAATTTAGTGTTGTCATTTTGACTGTGGCACCAAGAAACATTTTGTGGCATCATGTGATGACTACTCTCTATGAAATATCTTCCTAACTTTTTTGTTTGTTTTTGTTTTTATTTTTATTTTGATAGATTTAGGGGGTGCAAGTGGTTTTTGTTATACGGACGAATTGTATAGTGGTGAAATCAGGACTTTTAGTGTACTCATCATCCAAATAGTGTACATTGTACCTGATAGGTAATTTTTACAGACACATAGTAATTGTACATATTTGGGGGACAGTGTGATGTTTCAATACATACATATTAATACATTGTGTAATAATCAAAGTGGGGTGTTTAGCATATCTATCACCTCACATTTATAATTTTTTTTGTGGTGGGAACACTCAAAATCCTTTCTTTTAACTATTTTGAAATATATAATATTGTTAATCATAGCCACACTACTGTGCAGAACACCAGAACTTATTCCTCCTATCTAATTGTAACTTTGTACCATTGATAAATCTCTGAATTAATATTAAAATGTTCATATTACCCCAGGTGATCTATAAATTCAGTGTAATCTCTATGAAAATACCCATGATAATCTTTAAAGAAACAGAAAAAACAATTTTCAAATTTGTATGGAACCACTAGAGACCCTGAGTAGCCAAAGAAATCTTGAGCAAAAAGAAAAAAGCTGGAGGCACCACACTTCTTGACTTCAAAATATGCTACAAAGCAATAGTAACCACAACAGCATGGGACTGGTATAAAAATAGACACATAGACAAATGGAACAGAATAGAGTACCCAGAAATAAATCTGTACCCTTAGAGCCAACTGATTTTTTGACAAAGGTGTCAAGAACATACAATGGAGAAAAGACAGTCTCTTCAATAAATAATGCTGGGAAAACTAGATATTTACATGCAGAAAAATGAAGCTAGATCCCTCTCTCTCACCATATACAAAAATCAACTAAAAACGGATCACACACTTAAACATAAGACCTCAAACTATGAAATTGTTAAAAGAAAACATAGAGGAAACCCTTCAGAACATAGGTATGGACAAATTTTTTTGGAAAAGACCTCAAAAGCACAGGCGACCTAAGCAAAAATAGACAAATGGGATTACATCAAACTAAACAACTTCTGCACAGCAAACAATTAATAGAGTGAAGAGACAAAATGAGGGCAAATATTTACAAACTATACATCTGGTAAGGGGTTAATATCCATAATATATAAGAAACTCAATACCAAAAAAACATATAATCTGATTTTAAAATGGGTAAAAGAGCTAAATAGACATTTCTCAAAAGAAGACATAAAATGGCCAACAGCTATATGAAAAAATGTTCAATATCACTAATCATCAGGGAAATGCAAATCAAAATCACAATGAGATATCACCTTACACATGTTAAGATGGCCATTATGGGGCGGCCTGCGCAGACCTTTGGGAGCACCGTTTGGGTGCAGGCCTGGCGTAGTCTCCTGTCTGGACAGAGTGAGAAGAGAACAATGCAGAAGGACACTGGCCATCTAGGGCCTTTGCATTGGTTTGGCTTTGGCTATGCAGCACTGGTTGTTTCTGGTGGAATCACTGGCTATGCAAAAGCAGGTAGTGTGCCGTCCCTGGCCGCAGGGCTCCTCTTCGGGGGTTTAGCAGGCCTGGGTGCTTATCAACTGTCTCAGGATCCGAGGAACATTTGGGTTTTCCTAGCTACATCTGGGACCTTGGCTGGCGTCGTGGGAATGAGATTTTACCACTCCGGAAAATTTATGCCTGCAGGTTTAATTGCAGGTGCCAGTTTGCTGATGGTTGCCAAAGTTGGAATTAGCATGTTGAACAGACCTCATCAGTAGTAGTCATGTCCTACCTTGGACTCAAGAAGAACTGAAAATCTCTAAACTTTCACTCTTTTCAGTGTATTAAGAGAAAAAATGCAGCATTTCTACACACTGTGACATTCTACTTAAGGAAAAAAAAATTCTGAACTTGGTGGGGAGAAAAAAATTCAGTCATTACCATTACAATGCTATAGAAGTGGCAAATACATAGCAGAGGAAATTAGTACACTCACACAGTTTGATTCTTACATATTGATGTTATGTCTTCTTTCTGTATCTATAAGTAAAATCTCAAGGGGCAAAATCTTAGGTGTCAACATTGGGGGCCCTGAAACCTCATGCCAGAACAGTATGAAAAAAATCTCTTGTGAAATTTAGGATATCTATTCTTTTGTTCATCTTAGAGCACAGACCTACTTTGAAATCATGTTAAATGAAATATGAATGAAAATAAAGTTTACTATAAATAATAAAAAAAAAGATGGCCATTATGAAACGGACAAGAGATAAGTATTGTCAAGGGTGTGGGGAAAAGGAAATCCTTTTATACTGTTGGTGTGAATGTAAATTAGTACAGCCATTATAGAAAATTGTATGGAGATTCCTCAAAAAATTAAAAATAGCACTACCATGTGACCTAGCGGTCCCACTACTGGGCATATACCCAAAGGAAATTATATCAGTATCTCAAAGAGGTATCTGTAGCCCCAGGTTCATTGCAGCAAGATTCACAATAGCCAAGACATGGAATATCCTAAGTGTTCAACAGATGAATGGATAAAGAAAATATAGCATGTATATATACGCACAATGGAATACCATTCACAATGGAATACCATTCAGCCCCCCAAAAGAGGCAAATCCTATCATTCGTGGAAACATGGATAAACCTGGAGGACATTATATTAAGTGAAATAAGCCAGGCACAGAAAGACAAATACCGCATGATTTCACGTGTATGTGGAACATAAAGAAGTTGACCCCGTGGAAGTAGTGAGTAGAACGGTGGTTACCAGGGGCTGCAGAGGGCAGGGTGGGCGGGTGGCTAAGGAGAGATTGGTCAACGGTTACAAAGTTACCTGACTTTTTGAAATAAATCTGCCTCCCTATTTGTAACTGTCTGTGTCAGTGACACCATCATGTGAAGAATTTTTCAAAAACCTTGATCTCGAGGCAACTTTTGAGCTGAAATGCTTTTATAAAAAACCTTATAATTAGAGAATCTGTTCTGTCCTACTTCAGTGTCAGGTGATAATATTGTCCCCTCCCATTATGAATATCTTTTATTAGATAAATGGTAGGGGAATCAGCTTCTTCATTGGTTAATGATTGCCTTGAAGACAGATAATCTATTAATCCATCAACATCATAGTGACAGACCCTGATCAGAACTCTCCAAACAGCTTACACTACAGAGCCGCGGCAAGAGAAGAGCATTGTATGAGGCCTATGAAAAACCCAGGTTTCTTTTTATTGTTTTCTTTGCTTCCATTTGAATTATTCAACTATATTCTTGGTCTGTGTGGTAGGCTGAAAAATGGCCCTTCCTCCCCGAAGTTCTCTACATCCTAATTTCTGGAACCTGAAATTGTAAAAAAAAGTGTCTTTGAAGATGTTGATGAAGTTAAGGATTTTGAGATGAGGAGATTATCCTTGTGGGCCCTAAATACCATCACAAATGTCCTTATAAAAGAGAGGCAGAGGGAAATTTGAACACGGACAGAACAGGAAGAGGCCATGTGACCATGGAGCAGAGAGATTGGAGTGATATTAATGCTGTAGCCACTAGAAGCTGTTAAGAGGCAAGAAATGGATTTTCCCTTAGAGCCTCTGGAGGGAGTGTGGCCCTGCCAATGCCTTAATCTCAGCATAGTGAAATTGATTTTGGACATCTGGCCTCTGGATTGTGAGAGAATAAATTTCTGTTGTTTTAAGCCACCAGGTTTGTAGTAATTTATTATAGCAGTCATCGGAAATGAATATCATCTGTAAGAGTTTACCCTGTGGTTCTTGGACAGGTTGGTTATTTATAGATTCATGATTCTAGTAAACCAATGTCAGTATTTTTTCTTCTGGAAATTAATTATTAATTTACTTGATATTTTTCATTTTGTATATCATTTATGAGTCGTTTATTCTACTGAGTCCTTTCTGTTTGGGCAATTGAGAACAAGTAGAATAAATGAACTGTAGGATCCTTTAATCTGCTGAAGCAATCTCCGGACATGGAACAAAACATTTGAATAAGTAAGCCAGAAGACTCCATACTCCAGGAAGAAGAGAAACTATGCTCTGCTATGTATTGAACATTTATCAATTCACCATTTTGTTTCCTTTTCCAGTGTCCATGAGATACATAGACCCGCAGTATTTTATCAGCATAAAATAGTGTTCTATGAGATACCTTAGAATTGGAATCACACTCTTCAAAGTGGCTATTGGTATGAGTTACACATTATTGTAATTCTGGGCTGAAATGGGGAAAATACAATAGCAGAATAGTGTCAGACTTTATCTTTACTTCCTCCGCTGTTATTTGGCTATGATTCACTGGGGTCAGCTCGTGAGTTATGTGGCACTGTAATGTAGATGTCACTGAGGATAATGTGACCCTTGGGGGAGCCTATTTTTACACAAGTTGTGGTGCCCAATGAAATGTTTCAGAAAAGCTAATGGATTTTTAGTTGTAGCCAAAGGTCCTGAAAGTATGGATAAAACAAACTGCTAAGGATTTAAAAAAATGTTCTTCATAGAATCACCTTATGAATTTTTCTATTAAAAAACTAGAGGAACATAATTCCTTTTATAATCATTGGCCCCTCATAAGACAGTAACTTCTTTTTATAGAGGACAACCAGAACTTTAAAATTAAGTTAGAAAAACTGAAATGGTTTTCTTTTGAAAAGAATTTCAATGCATGCTATATGTGGGTATGCATTTGCAAAAGATATCCATGAGCAAGCATTTTTTGAAGATGTAAAATTTCATAGCAAAAAACATTAAGTAAACTTGCAGTTAAATGTAAATGATTCTGTTTTCCCAACTACCTTCCTGATGGAAGCGGGAGAACTCTTCAAAGACAGGTTTCAGTCATTTTCATCTATACTGAAAGCTTAATTTTGTTTGTGGGAAAGTCCCTAGGAGTTGACAGTTTTCATATGGTCTCTCCTTTCCTTCCGTAATTCATTCTAGGGCCTGCAGTAGATGCCGACTGGAGTAAATAAGACAATGTCTTTGATATTAAATGTTTCATTAAAGCCTCTGTGAATTTTCATAGATACAAAGCTGTGGTGGTCAAGGTGGGTCTGAGATCAGATTGAGAGAGGAGAAGCTGTTTACTTCAGAATGGATCCCACAAACCTCCAACAAAGCCCAGAATATGGTTCACTATGTTCGGAGGTGGGTCATATGTGTATAATTTTTATTTGTAAAATAAACCTGTGATAATGGAAAAATTGAAGAACAATTACAGGCTCCTCTGAAGGGACAGTCTGAGAAATGACCAGAAAGACGGTATATGAATTACGGATTTCCTTTTCCAGTGAAATCTCTTTTGTCACAATTCCCTGAAAAAAAATTTTTTTTTTTTTTTTTTGA
>CAUYSK010000341.1:0-20551 GCA_963575035.1 Avahi laniger | reverse complement strand
AAACTTTTCCATAAAATTGTAGGATTGCCTAATTCTCCCCTCACTTCTGACAGTTTTTAGTTTATATGTTTTTAAAGCTGTTAATATGATAATTGAATCTTAGACATATGGAATGTCCCTTTTTATCTCTGGTATTATTTCTTGTTTTGCAGCCTGCAGCTTTCTTATGACAATAATTAGTATGACATAAGTTTTAACATACTTTTAGTATCCTTTTTAGACAGCATATAGTTCAGTCTAGATTTTCATTTAATTATACAATTACAATTTAATGCAAATCAATTATAATTGAAGTTCAATTACAATGTTTAATCTTTTCAATTCCTGTAATTATTAATAGGTATCGTTTTATGTTTACCATCTTGCTATTAGTTTTTGATTTGTCCTTTCTGTTTTTTTATTCATTTGTTCTTTACTTCCCCTTTGTTCTTTTTGGTTAAATGCATATATTATGCAATTTATGTCTTGGTATTTTTTCTTTTGGATTTTTAGCTCTACCATTTCAAATATTTTTAGTATTTGCTCTATGAATGAAAATACGTCTATTGATCATATATGCTACTCACAACAATACATTATTTAAAACTTATGAATTGTTTATTTCTGGAATCTTGGTTTAATATTTTCAGATTGCACTTGACCATGAGTAACTGAAATCATGGAAAGCAAACCATAGTTAAGGGAGGATTACTGTATTTATTTCTTGTGTTTTCTCTTCTTATCTAAAGACCTGAATTTCAATCTCTTATTATTTATTTTCAATCTAAAGATTTTCTTTGGGATATCTTTTGTGCTAGTCTGCTGGAGACAAATTCTCTCAGCTTTCTCTGAGGAAAATGTTTCATTACACTTTTATTTTTTAATTATTAATATATATTCACTGGATATAAAATTCTACATTTTATAATGCAAGTATATGTACCATGCAAATAATGTTTAAAAAAATCTTGTCTCTTTAATGTTCTCATTTCTCTATAGTCTGACCTCCATTGGTTTTGTTAAGTCACCTGTTATTGTTTTTTATCCTTTATATGTAATAAGGCTTTTTTTCTATAGTTTCTTTAAGATTTCATTAATTTTAATGTTCAGTATTAGAAGTTGAAGAGGATTTACATCCATATTTTGGTGCCACCCTCTGTGGATTTTTTTTCATAATTTTTTCCCCTCGATTTCAGATTCTCTGACATACCTAATTTTCTTGACTTTTTCTTTCAACTGGAATGACTGGAGCTTTCTGTACGAGTTCTCATCTCCCTTCACTGGGAATGGAATGGGACAAGACATCAAGGAAAAAAGCCTTATAAATGTGGGCTTCACTCAATGATGCCCTATTTTAAGAATCAAATCCCATGCATTTTCTTTCTCATAGCATAATCGTATTGTTTTGTTTGTCATTGGGGGGTGACTATTTATTCCAATGTTATAATTGCTAGGTATAAGTTATTTTGTCTTTACTGATGTCAGAACTCTGTTTCTAGCTAAAATTTGAATGAGAATCCAAGGAATACAATGGCAGCAAATCTCACAGGAGATTGATCCTTTATATGAAATATATAAGCTCATTCTTATTTATTCCTTTGTGCTTCTAGTATTCTGGTACTCTTGGTAGTTGCCAGTAACCACTGGTGATTTTTTGCCATAATTTGCTCAGAAGTACCAGGGCGAAACTCAGAGCATATTAAATAGATGTTCTTCTTTCTTAGAATCATGCTACTAACTTAATTCTATATTTTTCATCAAGTACTAGCCATCAATCAGTACAGAATACAATTCAAATCTTAGAAAGGTATTTCTGTAATGGAATATAGTGAGTTTGAGAGATTTAGGGATGGCTCAAAGAAAAATACATGACCAAGAGGTGGCAGTAGAATGCCATGAGCTTATTTTCAGGAAGCTTTGACAGATTTGCATGCTGGGAAGTCCCTAACAACATGAGACCTTCCAGAGGGAATGGCCAGCCAGCATGGGGCTACTACCCAGGAAGAAAAGAGGGCAAAGGAACTCCCAGAGGAGAGGGGGAATCCATAGGAGGTTTGTGTGTCTAGATGATGTCACTCAGCAACATGATAAGGAGTCTCTGGGTCAGAGAGCTCCATATAAAATCATCCATATTAAAATAATATAGAGCCAAGAGGTATAAATAGTAACAAAGTCTGATTTTTATAAAAGTTTAGTATAGCCAGAAGTTAACCAGCCATTGTTCCCTAACTTCCTTGCTGCTGTAATTGGTTAGAAATAGCATTGCTGTCATAAATCCTAAGACTTGTGACTCTATATGTAACATTGCTGTTGTAAATTCTAAGACTGGTCCTTGTGGTATTTTTCAGAACCTGCATTCCAGAGGTGGACTCACTAATGCCAACTGGACCCATGGGTAGGAGTGGGCATGAATCCAAAAGCCTTGAAAGCTCTCCACCCAGGAAATCTCCCAACTAAGAAGGCAATCCCTGTTTCCCAACCCTATAAATTCATCCCTAGCCCATCAGCAGACCCAATTATCCAGCCTTTTGCCCACCAAACTATCTTTAAAAACTCTTTCTCCTGAATTCTCTGGGAGATGCACTTGAGAAATCACTCCCATCTCCTCACCTGGCACCTTGAGAAGTAAAACTCTTTGTCCGCTGCAACCCCTGCTGTCTCAGTATATTGGCCTTCACTGAGTAGTGGACAAGGGACCCAGTCTGAGCTATAACACAAAGGGCAGCAGCATCTGGGGGTTATTTATAACTTAAATGTTTAAAAGATATTTGGTGCATTTTTGCAGACTATCGTAAACCAGGAAGCTCTAAATTACTAGACATCAGCTTATTTGGGCTGTATTTAAAACAATTTCATTTGTAAAAAATTGAGTTTGGCTGAGCTAGTGGATGAAGTGACAAAAATAAAGAAGAAAATGGCAAACAAGGGCCATGTTTAATACAATTATATAACATAGATAAATAAAAGTAGAAATTCTAGTTATAATAAATGTTCCATAATACAGAACAAAGGAAAGCTCATGAACACTTAAGCTCCTGTAAAGATGGTACCCATGTGAATGCTCTCTGTATTCCTGACCTGTCCTTACTCCTTGATCCTACTACCTCTATTCAAAATCCTCTACAATCCACTCAGTCCAGTAACCGTATTCTTTCCTCAAAAAAACTGCTCCTCTAAACACAGTGATCCATTACGTACCTTGTTACATCAAAAAACACTTCAGGATTTGCACAAATTATAGAAAAACAGTGGTTAATATATAGCAAACGTGCATCATAGAAATAACAGAGCTTCATCTTATGATCGTGGACACATTGGACACACTGACATAAGTTGAGTCAATACTTCCTAAGAGATATTGTTTTTGCTTCTGAAGTAAATGCTGTAAATTGTATTTTATATTATAATAATGCTTTTTAATAAAATATTGCATGGGCAAATAGAACTCAATGTAAAAAAGTTTGCCATTTTTAAAGGAACACTGCTTTTTAAAAATCATGATATATTCATATCATTAAAAGAATATCATTACCTGAGGTAAACAGTTCGTATCAAGGTCTGACTACATCATATAATTTTTAGCTAGGGATTTTATTAGATTCCTTCATATCTCATTTTTACATGTGTTCTGCCTTTAAAATGTCCATGTCATTAGGAATTTGAGAATTTAAACATTCTTACATTATTGCCATGCTTAATTGGATTTCTTGCTGAAATGAAGAACTCCTTGTTGTCTCCAAAGCATTCCAAATGCATGGACTATCCCAAAGCATATCTACTATCAGTGTTTATATTAATCCTCTTATCTCTATGTAATTGACAAGTTCTGGTGAGTTCAAAGCCTCTCATCATTTGGGCAGATTTTGCTTTCAGCCCTTGCTGGTCATATACTAGGATTTAGTTGGGTACCGTTTATCCTTCTGATATTTTTTTGTTTCAATCTTAAGATACGAGCCATCAACCAAAAACTAATTTACCTTTTCTAAAGAAGATTCTGATAAATCTCTCTGAGATAGACAGCTTATGAATAGAAGTTAGTGAGTCACTGTTCTTCCTCAGGTTATGGAAAAAGAGTAGCAGAAAGTTAAATATTACAACAATGAATGAAAATGTGTGAAAAAGAAAGTAATAGGCTTTGAGGCGATGTGGGGCTACTTACAAAGAAAACTGTGTGTTTTCAGTGAATGAAAAAGATTTTACGGAATGAAGACTATCATATGTAAAGGAAACCCCAAACCAAAATAAGAGTCCTCTGTAAGTTTAGCTGTTGTGCTTACTTCCCCTGGCTGGGGTGTGCAGTCTTTTGCCACTGCCTGAAAGAGAAGCTGTAGTATGCAACTGGTATGTGATAATTCCCATCTAATTAAGTAGAAATTTAAGGGGTTGCCCAGACCTATTATGTATATTAGTAGAAAGGTTTATGGTAATTAGCTATGCCAGAGTGGGAGGCTATTGATGAGCTATTTTTAAAACATAAAGGACTGTGTTAATATTTAGGCTTCAAGGAAAGTTATTAGATTATATACATAACTCAAGTTAAGTCATATAGCAGTGTAGTGATTTCAGACAAGTTGAGAAGCTACAGCTTGCTGTAGCCAGGGAAACTCTGAAATCCTCTGAATTACTCCTAATTACAGGCAGTCCTGGAAAAGTCTGAATTGGTTTGTAGTATGTCAGGAATAAGGAATCTAACTCTTCTGGATAAATCATGTCCTGGGTAACACATTTTACTTTGACAGAATTGTTACTTTTCTTTGGCAAACATATACCCTTTTTGACTAAAAAGGGTATTTTACTAACATTTTACTATGTTACTACTAACTACTACTACTACTATTTACTAAGAACATTTTACTATTTTACTACTAACTACTACTATTACTATTTTACTATGAACATTTTACTATTTTACTACTAACTACTACTACTACTATTTTACTACTAACATTACTAACATTTTACTAAAAATGTTAGTAAATGAATAGGATCAACCTTAGATTATCTCCTCTCATTAGAAAGCAATATAGGGTCATTCAGATATAGCATAAAAGTAGAATCACGGGGAAATTTAAGGTTCTTGAGGAATGGTTAAGGACTTTTGAATAATAAGAAATTGTTTTAGTACTTTCTTGGGATAATAAGAGCCCAAGCATATTGTTGATTTTCCCAGGAGAAAGCAAACAAGTATTAATTATTTCCATCTAGAGGAACACAAAAGAAAGCAGAAGACAGATATACAATGCTTTATGGCCTGCATAATTGAAATTGAAATATTTTATTGTTTGGCTGGAAAACTTTTATTAGTAATTCATTAAAGTATAGTATGTAAGTTTAAATGCTATTATACTCAAACATATTCAAATAAAAAAATGAAAAAGATAAAAGTAACTGTAGGCTTTATAATTACCAAGAAATTTTGAGTTGAACTTCCCAGAAAAGAAGAACAAATTCAAAATAAGACAGTTATTCTTAAATAATTGAATTTAAGAAGTCAGACTTTGTCATAAAATCACATTGAATTAATTCTTCTTACAGAAGGATTGAATAGACAGAAAATATGTTTATATTTGATGGCAATTCTAAGGATCTCTGGATGCATTGTTTTATGGCCTCAGGGTACTATGAAATACTTTTGCAAAACATTTCATAAACTTCATAATGCAGTAGATTAGCATTGTTTTAGGAAACACTCATCACCCAGTGACTTACTGCTAATGCAGTTTTGTTCTCTGTTGATGTATGCTGTTCCTTAAAATTACATATATTTTTAATGTGAGGATTTATTAGGTCCTGTTAGTCAAATAGAAAGCAATCATCATACACTGATAATTTAAAATTTTCCATGCTTAAAAAAGATTCAATTTTCCCTTTACCAAAATAAATAAATAAATAGCAAATAATCCAATAAAATAACCCATCTGTTTAAAAATTATTGAGGGTTTTTTGTATGCCATGTGTTATGATAAAACTATATGTAAAATATCATATATAATTATTATGCATCTTATCTAATAGACAAAGTTTTTTCCTTTTACACATGAGTAAACTGAGGCTTAAGGATATTATACAGTGTATAAAAAGTTAAATAACTGGTCACCAGTAGACCTCAGATTCAAACAAAGGAAGCTTAACTCCCAAGTTGGGGTCAAATTAACACATAGTTCCACTGTCTCCCAAGCTAAATGAAGATGACAGAATTTTATTTAGGGAAGGATATATGAAAAAAAATGTTTAAAAAGAATCTCAAGGTGCAATGAACAAAAGTGAATGAAAGAAATAGCTTTTATTGGAAAATCATGAGGATAATCAAAGGAAAAGGTAACCAATTCATGCACTATAACATAACTAGCCATTTTGTCCCAAGACTCCCTTTTCTGTTATTAATATAGGATCAACAATAGACTGTGGACTACATCTTACTGTCTTAGGGATTACCAGCAGAATTATAACCCTACACAGTAAAGCCTATGCCAAATCAAAATATCTAGACCAGTGGCAGTTAGGGAGATCGAACTGGTTTGAGAGTAATCACTTCTAGCACCTGTTTCTATACCAAACAAGCATCAACTTTAAAAAACATCCCATCTCTAGGTTGTGTGTGTGGGACACCAGGGGAAAAAGGCTACAAGAGATTTTGTGTTTTCACTCACGCACCCTAGAATAAGGGGTCAAGAGTTCATACTTGATTATCTTCACAGAGGTTAGTTGTAACCTAACCAGATTCTGATCCTTTCATATGCTTCTGTTTAAAGGTTGTAGCTAGACATTAGGAACTTCTTGTACCCAAACCACTATTGTTATTTTTTATAAGTAATAATAATGTACTTGTATAGGGACTTTATGTTTTATGCTTCATTTTATCCTACAAAAAATTGAACTCCTAGTAATATAATTTCATTGCATGTAATTGGCCATAAGGAAGATAAATGTGGAGGAGAGAGAATAAAATGAGATCTGTTTTCAATTGTTCAAAGTCTATCACAAAAAAAGAAGGTATAATTCTGTCTATGATGCTCTAATTTTTAAAAGATGAATGTTACATAAGAATACATTTTAAAATATAAGAAAAATAATTTTAATCTGAAATATGCTACTTTAAGAATTATTCATTGCATCCTTAACAGGCACATTTAAATAGTTCCAAGTTGTATGACAACCTGTCTTAAGCTGTTAGGTTTGAGAATTTGAGTTGAAGGAGTTAATTATTCCTGCAAATTTTCAGTTTTCTGGTAGATTATGCTAACATGTTATACCAAAAAACAAACAGTTAGTATAAGCATGCCATAATAATTTTGGAAAAAATAGAATTTTTCTTTTATAAGATTGGATGTCATTTTGTTATCTTAATTTCAGAAGCAATATAGCATAGATATTAAGAAGACAACTTTTATAGTCAGACTTACCAATATTTAAATGATAACCTATATACAAATTCCATGATCTTGGGAAAATTACACAATTCTCCTGTATCTGTGTTGCCTAATCTATGAAATAAGAGTAATATTCTTCCGGGATTTTAAGAGGATTAAATGAGATAGTGAATCAAAATCATGACACAGAAGAAAACACAATGGTAATCGTTTTCACTTGATCATATGCACTTTTTGTGCATGCTGTTAGTTCTTAATCTGCTACTGATGACACTGAAGAGTCAGAGTAACTGTATATAATCATATATATTGATGGGGCTACCCATGTGGTATCCATGGGAAATTGGTTCCAGGACCCCTGAAGGGTACCAAATGGTTAGATGTTTATGTCTTTTATATAAAATGGAATAGTGTTTGCATATGATCTACATACATCCTCCTATAAACTTTAAATCATCTCTAGGTTACTTGTAATAAATGATACGATGTAAATGCTATGTAAATAGTTATTATATTGTTTTTAAATTGTACTATTTCTTATTGTTGTACTATTTATTGTTGTAACTTTTTAATATTTTTGATCTATAGTTGATTAAATTCTTCAAATGTGGTACCCAGGGATATGGAGGGTGGACTATATTCTGCCATATAAATGAATCAGCAGTCCTATCATTTTCTTCAGCAAACAAAGTTATAGGTTTACTTCCATAGTAATCTCTTGACAAGCATGTTTGAACAAACTGGAGTACTCTGACCTAAATATATCTTATTAATATATCTATTAAAAATTCTTGTCTCACTCCATTTTTTCATTCATTAATTCATTTATTCTAATATCCAACACATATTTGTTTTGATGCCACTATCAATACTTGAAAATAAGAACATAAAAGTAAGTTAGATAAGACACTGCACACACAATCCAGTAGTCATTTCATTTATCACTAGAGACCATTCTTCTAAGTGAAGTATTGCAAGAATGGAAAAACAAATCCTATGGTGCCGTATCACCACTTAAAAAAATTCAAACAGAATAAAAATTTTCATAAACAGATGTAAACATACAAAGTCACCTGATGTATGATGAAGGTGAAACTGCAAGACAGTAATGGAAAGATGGAGTTTTCACTAATTGGGACAAATAAATAGTATGTGGAAAACAGGAATCTTAATCTAATGTGATATATATTTCTAGGCTATTGTTGATTGAAATTTGAAAAGTAAAGTAATATAGTGTGTTTGTTTTCTAGGGGAAAACAGGATACTGTCTTCATGACCCTATGATATGCAAAAATTTGTGGTATAGGACACAGAAATAAATGACAATGAAAGGAAATAAAAAATTAAAAATTGTACTAGACTAAAATTTAGAACTTCTTTTTATTCAGATATATCCAGTACTACAGAGTGGAGAGAATTAATAAACTAGGCATAGAATTGACAGAGGACATTTATTATAAATCCACAGCTAACATCATACTCAATGGTGGAAGACAGAAAGATTTTCCTCTAAGATCAGAATGAGACAAGAATTACTGCATTATACTAGAAATCCTCACCAGAGTAATTAGGGAAGTAAAAGATATAAATGGCATTCAAATTGGAAAGGAAGGAGAAAAATTATCTTTATTTGCAAATGACATGATTTGGTACGAGATCAACATACAAAAACCAATTGTGTTTCTATACAGCAGCAGTGAAAAATCCAGAAAGGAAACGAAGAAAACAATTTCAATTACAAGGGTATACAAAAAACAAAATGTTCAGGAATAAATTTAACTATGGAGGTGGAAGAGTTGTGCACTGAAAAGTATAAACATTGCTGAAAGAGGATACATAAAGGGTATGTTGTATTCTTCTGGGATGATGCAATTTTGCACCTAGAAAGTAGTGATTGTGCCTAGCACTCTGGGAGGCCGAGGCGGGTGGATTGTTTGAGCTCAGGAGTTTAAGACCAGCCTGAGCAAGAGCGAGATCCCGTCTCTACTAAAAAAAAAAGAAATAAATTATCTGGACAACTAAAAATTTATATAGAAAAAATCAGCAGGGCATGGTGGCGCATGCCTGTAGTCCCAGCTACTCAGGAGGCTGAGGCAGTAAGATTTCTTGAGCCCAGGAGTTTGAGGTTGCTGTGAGCTGGGCTAACGCCATGGCACTCATTCTAGCCAGGGCAACAGAGTGAGACTCTGTCTCAAAAAAAAAAAAAAAAAAAAGAAAGTAGTGATTGTACAACATTGTGAATGCACTAAATGCTGCTGACTTTTACATTTTAAAATAGTTAATTGGTTAATTATGTTATGCATATTTCACCTCACATATCAAAAAAGAAGGAGAAAGAGGAGGAGGAGAAGGAGGAAATGAAGGAAGGGAAGAGGAAGGAAGAGAATAAGTAGTAGTAGTCAGGGTTGTGTCTACTCTGGGAAGAAGGTAGATGGTAGATCTGGGAAGCAAACACTTCTGCTGTGTCTTGGATCCTGTTGTCTTGTTTCTCAATTTGGGCACTGATTTCAAAGGTGATTCACCATGTAAAAAATTTTGGGTTATGTGTTTTTTTATTTATTATTTTTGTATGTATATATGTATTTTGTACTTCAATAAGATTAATAAAAATATAATTAGAAATGAGTGAATTTGAATTCTCTATATCAGTAAGATGGATTTCACAATGTCAAATGAAGTAAGTTACAGAAGAACATAGGTGGTATAATGTATTTGATTTAACAAAACTTAAAACTTAGAAGATAATATTTGTAGAAAAATTCATGTGCCTTACAAGTATAGAGAAGTTCATAGTAATGATGAATATCAAATTTGGCTCATAGTTATTTGTGTATGAGCAAGAGGGTTTGTGAGTAATAAAATGGGGACACGAAAGATACACATATAATTTGCAGTAGGTTAAGTAATGTTTTTATTTCTTAGGGAAAATTGTTGGCACATAGAATTTTTATATTTTATAAAATGATATGTTTTAGAGAGCTTTCCATACCTTCAAATTTCCATTATTTTTGGAGAATGATTTGCATTGTTTATATCCTTTATAGGTTTCAAAAAATGTAAAATCCATTGTCTTATTTGACCATCACAAATCTTTGCATGATTAGTCAGTCAGGCAGTTTTGCTACATGCTTTTTAAATAGAGAAAAAACATAATTCTGAAAATGTCAATGTCCAACAAAGTCTTTTGATATCAAATTTAGCACACAATTCAATGCACTGTGCTAGTACTTCTTTTGAATATGTACAAATTGACAGGCTACTTACACATTATCTCAATAAATTATGACAGTAATCCAGTAAAGTAAATGTCATCGTATCATTATAAAAATAAGGAAATTGAGATTTGGAAAGGCAGTCACTTGCACAATAGCTCCCCCCAGTCCCCAAGGCAAAGCCAGATTTCATCTCTAGGCTGTATAACCGCAAAATCCATGTTAATTTTGCTACCTCTTACTGACACCAGAAAACACCTGATTTCTTGGTTAGTAAGGATTTAGGCATTAATGGAAGATTGCATTTCATAAAATAAAAAGAGTCAAACATTTGCATTCTTGCATAGAAAATTCCTAAATTCATTTGGGACTATATTCCAAATTGTGTTTTTACTGTATGAAAAAATAATCTAAAATTTCAAAATATCATAATGCTTTTCTATTCTAAAAAATAAAGCTCTTAGAGGAGTGGGTTTTTTTTTATTCCAATTTTGCTATTTCTTGTAGTAGGCAGCACTTCACTTTGATAATTTCCACATTGAAAGTCATTTCCTCACAGACAATAAATCCATAGTACAGGAAAGTAATTCAATTTTCTTACTTATGCAACATCACGCTCCATGCTGAGTCCTGGCTATTCTTTTGGTTCCAAAACGTTGCATATTGAATCCTAAGCTTAGTTTTCTTGAAAGTTAGACCTTTCATGTCTTATTTAGTAATTGACTCACGCGCTATAAAAAGAATATTTTTAAGTATTTGCATACTAGTTAAATAAAGGCCTCCAAACACTTCCTGTCTGTTGATCTTCATTCTTCCTCACTGAGGAACTCTTTGCTTTAAAAATAAGAGAGGTATAGAGAAATATTGAAGTCATTATTTTGATTTTGGCTATTCAACTTGGTGTTCTAATCCTTCTAAGCCTGCCATTCACGAGCTTCCTAAAAAGTCAAAAAAATCTTTTGAACTGAAGAATTGAAGTTCTAACATCATAAAGTCCTTGAAAAACTGAAGAAAGAAACACAGAAGACCTCCCTTGAATTATTACCAACTATTTTATGTATTCACAGATTGTAGAGAGAAGAAAAATGAATTTGAGCAGTTACCAAGATTTCAAATTGGTGGTATTTTTCACAAGACATACTTCTTTTATGAGTACATCATCTATTTTTTTAATGCCATAATTTTCTTACTCTTTGTGAAACACCTCTTCAACTTACAAAAGTGAACATTCCACTAATAAACACTGAGTTCAAGCTAAATTAATTTTTAGTTTTGGGAAATGTAGTTTTATGAAGCAACAGCCATGTATATTAAGCAACTGTTCAATATTGCTAAAACATGATACATTCCTTAACATTTCTTTATGCACATAAGGAAGAAGACCTTAACATATTGTTTCTCTAACCTTTGTATAAAGTCAAAGAGGTTTAAACAAACCTTCAAATATTTAACAGCATTCCTGCAATTAGGTACCAAGGAAATGAACTATATAATTTGTTTCATTTAATCTCCCTGGAATTATCTTAATGTTATGTGAATGGTAAAATTTCCAGGTCCCAGTGATATGTTTCCAGTACTGTTCCTCCGTACAGAAAGGCTGATCACATATTTTAATGTAATTTGCATATTCCCTGTTATATAGATCTTGTCTAAGACAGCATAATAATGCTCTACAAATATTTTAACATTTAAAGTACAATAATTCTGCATGTAAACAATTATGGATGAGTAATTACAGAGTAATTATTCAATGAAAAGTATAAGGATACTTCAAAAGTTAAATTTTCAGAAGTCAGACAATGATATCAAAGTTCCAGAAATAAACACAACTTTTTATTCTTTTCTGAAAGTAGTTTAAGAGTCCTTAGAAGCCTTGATTTTCAATATATAGCTTAGAAAACAGATATCATTAAATATTTAGATGCTATAAATGGAGCCAAATTGTGTTCAGCATTTTTACAGATATATTTTTGGAAAGCAAATAGTTTATGTACATTGAAAACTAAGCATAAAATAATTACAAATTATCGTATTGAGTACCGACCTTACATAAGATCTTGTCCAATGTCATTCCATATAGGATACATTTTCAAGGATCCACATCTTTTTTATAAACTTCATAATAATTTGTTGTGCCATTTTATTTTGGTGGTAATATAAGATAAACAAATACAACTACATGTTGAACATCACTAATCATAAAATCCAAAATCTGAAATGATCGAAAACTGAAGTTTTTGAGTGCTTACATAATGCTACAAATGAAAAATTTCACATATGATATGATGGATCACAGTCAAGACACAGTTAATAACTTTGTTTCATGTACAAAATTATTAAACATATATTATAAAATTACTTTCAGATTATGTGTTCTCCATGTATATGAGACAAATAAATTTCATATTTAGATTTGGGTCCCATCCCCAAAATATCTCATACTGTATATGCAAATATTTCAAATTTTGAAAAAATTCAAAATCCAAAACATTTTTGGTTCCAAGGATTTTGGATAAAGGATACTCAACCCATATATTCTGCATCTTGTGGATGACAACTTCATAGTCTTTCAGTGTTATTTATAATAATTTCAGAACTAAAATTTGGGCTTAGAATTGCACCATTTTAAGTGATTAAAGTGACAGCATTTAATTTATACTTTTTGATAGTATGTCTGACTGCACTAATTTTAGCTTTCTCTGATGTGGAAATGAAACAGGAGTTTCAATTCTAATGATAGACATCATTAAAAATTATATATTCACAGCAAGTTAAAATCAATAGCATCATGTAATACTCAATGAATAAAAGAATAATGAAAAAGTGTAATAGAATTATTCACTACTCAGGGTAGGATATGACAAATGTTAAAGAACCTTCAATTTATCAGGTATTCAGTTGAAAGCTTATATATTAAAGAGTCCAGTTTCATACTTATCAAGGTATAACAGTTAATTTGTAGTAAATGTAGTAGAAAAATTACAAATAGGTATTTTCCATTCTTTTATATACATATATTTTATTTCGATTTTCACTATTATATCTTTGGTCCATTAAAATAAGCCAATGTTTAAAATAATTTGCTCCTTAGCATTTTCAAATCAACACAATTTATTCTGCTAAAATGCTGTTAATTGGAATTGTGTCTTATAATACTACTTGTATTAAATTTGTACATTTGTTTGATTTATAATTATATTAGATATGTATGCACTTAAAGTCATTATCACATTCATATAAAAAGTGTGCATGGAATGCAAAAATATTTTCTTGTTTCAAATTAATTTGATTTTAGAAACACTGATTTAAAAATATTATTTTTTTACAAATAAGAAAATTTAAGCCATAGGAACTGACTTTGAATTATTATCTTCTAAATTTGTCAACTATTTCAAAATATATAAAATAGGAATTATTATTACACATTAGAAAATATAAAAACAATGAGTGTTATCTAAAATACCTTTGATCTTCAGAAGTTCATAATTCAGTAAGGTAACATTAAATTCATGTTTTGTTTTATCATGTATACTCAAAAATTCTTTCATAAAATATAAATATATAAACATAACATTCCTTCAATGTTTAATTGTGGTCGTAGTGTGCATTGTGACCTTTACTATACACTTTGAAGATCTTTCCCATTGTTGCTTGCTTTTCCTTCCTGTTCTCTGTATACTTAGCAACCACTCATTGAAAGGTTCTCCCATAATATATATTTACAAATATATCACAGTGTCTCTTCTTCTTTTCCTACTATTTTGTTGGATAATTTCCACCATTTCGTACCATAAACTGCATCCTCTTCTGTCACCCTAATTCCCATATTTGCTTTATAATTAATGCTAAATATATTCTGTGTTCATTCTTAGTCCTTCCTCAGTCATTTCTTGATTGGTTTAGTGGTACATTCCAGTTACCTAAGAAGGTCTGTGGGAAAAATATTGCTTGTGTTTATTCCATTTTTTGTAGCTATTTAATATGATGGGGAGCTTGGCTAGAATTAAAATATTTAGCAAATTCTTTCTTAAGTTGAAAGTCTTAACCTGAAAGTCTTACCAGTATTTTCATGTGCTGAATACTGATATGGAAAAACCCAAGCCCGCTCTGATTTTTTTCTCTAAGAAATTAATTAATCATTTTTCCTAATTGCCAAGATGTTTTTTTTTTCTTTTCATGTGAAGATCAATTAGTTCATTAAAATACTTCTCAGGGATTTGGGGGCCTTCAAATATTTCTTTCATGTGGTATGATATATTTTGTAATGTAGTTTACTTTTTATGGAATATATTAAAAATGAAAATCATATAGTGGGAATAACCCCACATTTCTTTCACTTAACCTTCTTTTGATATTGATCCATGTTGTTCCAAGTGCCAATTTCTGTTCTTAAGTAGAATTTCATTTTATGAATATATCAGAACATTTTTCAACTTATCAGTTTTGATAGACATTTGGTTGTTTCTATTTTGGGGCTAGCAATAATAAAGCTGCCATAAATACTAACTAAAGCCTTCATGGAACATATGCATTCATTTCTCTTAGTTGAAATTGTTGGGTTGAATGGTAAGTGTATGTTTAATTTTATTAGATGTTGTTACATAGTTTCCTAATATGGCTCTATCATTCTGCATTCTCATCATGAATATACAAGACTTATATTTGTTTCATCTCCTCAACAACACTTGGTAAACCAATCTTTTTAATTTTAGCAATTAAAACTACCATTATGATTTTTGTTGGTATTTTTCTGACAACTAATGCTGTTTAGGATCTTTTCCTGTGATTATTTCCCAAATTACCAGCCATGCTTTGTTAATGATGGCACCCCTTTCACTCTGCATCAACCCCAGCACTTGAAATTGTAAGTCTTTTTTCCTGAACTATGCTGGTGGATGTACAGTACATCTCACTGTGGATTAAATGAACAATAAGATTAATCAAACAAAATACCATGTTTATTGCCCTTTGTCAAGTGCCTTCTGTTCAGGTTTTTCTCATTTTAAAATTTTAATTGTCTTTTTCATATCAATATGTAAGGGTTATTTTCATGTACTGGATAAAAGATAGCTTATATGTGAAAAATATCTTATTCTAGTCTGTGGCTTGATAGTTGACTAAGTCAATTGTGTCTTTGGATATACCTTTTTATTTGTTAATATAAACCTTTCTAGGTCCTGATTAAGCAGTATTTCATATCTCAAAGTTTTTAATTCTATATTTTATCTATAATGTTAAACATATCACACTTATAACCTACCACAAATTATTTGTGGTTGGGTGACAAAGGAGTCAAGTTTCATTTCACTTTTCCTACGGCATAGGCAATTAACTTAGCACATGTTTTGGAAAGACTGACTTTTTTCTTTTATTCTGCCGCATAGATTAGTCATAAGAAGAGTTCTGTATCAGAATTTTCATTATATTCTATTTTCTGTCTGTCCCTTTATAAATGTCTCATAGTTTAAATTACCGTAACTAAAATTTCCAGTCCAGAAGGTACTGTAGGAGGGAAGGGGTCTCAGAACCTCTCATTGACAGGTTCGATTTTGTTTTCCTGTTTCTATAAAAAGAAATCCAACAATTTGAGATTGAACATTGACCATACAAAGCCTTTTCTCTTTATCTTATTTATTTCTTTTTCTTATCATTTCCTTTTTCTATTTTTCTTTTTCCTCTAAAGGAATTTCTAAAAACAACCTTCTAAATCAGCAGTTAATAATAAAATTATGATTTTTAAATTTAGGGATTTTAAAAAATATTTTTGTTTGTATGGGAGAGTATAGTGACACAATGGTAAAAAAAGAAGCAGTTATTCTTTCTACTACCTAAAGAAGATTAAAATATGAAAAACATAATACAAGACTAAAAGCAGCACAGCGATGATTCAGGTAAATTGATTTTTTTGTTCAACACTATGGGAGCTCTATTCTATGAGTTACTTTGTGGGTTGAACTCCAGGACCAAAGAGAAACTCATCTTTGTTAAGTTATCTCTAATATAAAATATTTGTATAGGTGTTGACCATAATTGTGCACAAACTCAAGATAATTAGTATTTTTTGTCACAACTATGGTGCATCCCACACCTAACCAGAAACTGCATCAACTTTAATACTAAACATAAAGAGGAAAAAACTCAAAGCCATTTAATAATCTGGTACGTCCTCCCCTAGAAAACTAAATAAAAAAAATTATGGGACAATGTGTATAACCCGATGTTCTAAATGTTATTGTACAATTATGTATTTTGATTACCTCCTTCACATTTTAAACTTGTGATTACTAAAACATTTCAATTGAAAACAACACTGGGAGAAATCTGGTGAGAAAGTTTTTGTTATCTATTAAATGTTCATATAGAAAAATCCAGCATAAGGGTGACCTGTATTGTTTTTACTGTATCTCTCAATGTAAACCTAATGCTTAAACTCTCTTTTTAAAAATCATCTCATAGTCTTAAATTTCAGCCACCTTTAGTGACCATTTATTTCCTTTATGCAGATCCACAGTTGAAAGGTTTGCATCAAAACATGGAGACTATATCGTATTGTACTTTACAACTCTGTTGATTTTATGCAGGAGAGTAGGAAATGCAGACACATCTACCACAGTAGGACAGCATCCCCTTGCAATCCAGAATGGAAATTAAAATGCTTTTGTCATACAAACAATAATACTCTTTGTGATTAGTTGAGAATTTGGAAAAGTACAATATGCCTTAGGCATATCATGAAATAAGGTAACAGAAACATTTCAATATTGCCCCTATAGCAAAATGCTTTCTAAAGTATAACTGAATAAGGCAAACTTGGCTTTGCATGTTAGTGTAGTTTAGTTAAATAACACTGGTCCTTCAACAATACTGTTCAAACTTCAGTTACTGGACTATAATAATTGCAATTACATAAGGGCAAACTGTGCTGCTAGCTTTTCTGTCTGCAAATCACTATGCATATAACAGATGTGCATCATGATCAGTGAGCAATTACATAACTTCTTTTGAAGCCTGTCAGTGATTGGTTACTGTACATCTATTATTAAGCTCATGTACAGATAACAGAAGGCATAGCTATGTTGCCTTCATATCTCCCAGTGATAAACACACATGAGATTTTACAGAAATAGATCATCAAAAGAGGTATCTGACCAACAAATACAAAAGTTCATCAAGGAAATGAAAAGTGATAATACTGGAAGTGAAAAATATTTGGATAGAACATAAATGGAATTATAGAAGAAATAGTGGATGTTGGAAATGTTGACATCAGTACCATTCCGGAGACTCTAGTCTTCACCAAAGGAGTTTAGTCATGTATCAAGTTAAATGAGGAAGGTGGCTGCGACAGAAGTTATGAAGATGTCTCAGAGATTGTGAAGCCAGGAAAAAAATTAACATTAAGGGAACTCTTGGAGATATTTCATGACATTTAAAGCTCTACGGATAAAATTTTGAAAGCTAATCTAAACTTAGAAATTAATATGACAATTCACCAAGGTGTAGAAAAGATACCCACACTGTACTTGAATTTATGTAATGAGAAGACAAGTATTGCTACAACCTATGCTTGGTAAGTTTTTAAAAAGAAAGAAAGCATTTTAATTCTCAATACTTCTAATGTTTTAAGTTACAGTAACTAAAGTTAATCTTAATTTTACTACATTTCACTTCTCTAAGCTTATGTACCAATAGCAAGAGAGTTTTAATGTTGTGATAATATTTTTAAAATCAATGGAACAATAGTAGCTATTATGATCACTTTTCATGGTTTTAGCTGTGCAAAGCAAGGACTGTCTGTATTATTCTCAGGGGATTTATTTGTTTGTGGAAACGTGGCTACAGTTAAAATATCAGAAAGCAAAGTCCTCACATTCAACTAACAATCATTTAAGAAAACTAATGCATACTACTTCCCTTTTATGTCAGGCTTAATGCCATATAGGAGCATTTTCAGAAGCGGAAACCTGAAATTTGCCAGGATGGGAGGGAGTATGTTTTCTTTTGCAAATATTAGTTAGTAAGGAAAGGAAAGTAGAAGGAATGGTGGACAGGGTATAAGACGCGATTATCTTCACCATTAGAAACAGAAGAGAGGGATATTCCCAGGAACCGTTGATTCAGTCATTCCCTCATTTAACAACTATTTTGGTGAAGTGTATGGAAAGTTGATAAAGATAGGAGACCTTACAGCACACACACACACAGACACACACACACACACACATATATATGTATGTATATATAGACATATATATACACACAAAAAATTAAAAATCTTAGCAACTGTCTGAATTTACAGATGCAAAAAAAATGAGATTTCAGGAGTAATACCTTGAACGGATGAGAGGAAATGGAATTTACAGAACATTTGGGAGAGTTAGCCTTAGGTAAGAGCAGAGATACTTCCTGTATAGTAACAGAGAAAGAAAAGAACATGTAACTATAGACACATAAATTTTCCCATTTGGAGGTAGACAGATAAAGCAGTTCTCTTGCTTAAAGCATAATTATTCATGAAGATGAAGACAGAGTAGAAACTGTTCATAATTGAAAGAGTACAAAGTTTTAAAGCAGCTACTACTGATTGATAAATTAGATTGAATATGAAAATATGGTATGATTGCCAGGAAATCACAAGGATCTTTCAAAGTCATAAATTCAAGGTAAACAGGATTTGCATGGGTTGTCTTCCACCTCAACCCTCCTCCTCTTCTTATTCTTCCTCTTTTTCTTTTCTAGGTATAATCAGCTCTTCTAATATCAAAAAATAGGCAATTATTTTCTAGTTTACATATTTTAAGGTACGAACTTTGAAGGAAAATAAATGGGGAAGGGAATTGTGTGGGTATGTATGTGGCTATAATGACGAATCATGAGATCTCACTCAGAAGCAAAGTGAGAACTTAGAAGGTGTTGATGTACAATATTGGGGAAGTAAAGTCAACCACTTTTCCCAATGATGTGAAGTTTTATCAGAATGCATAGTACTAGGAGAAAATGTGCTAGAATTTATGAAGTGGTGGTCAGAGGATGATGCTATTGCAATAGATGTTTTAATAGTACAACTACAGGTAATGACAAATTCTAGAGCATAATCATAGAAGTGGGAGAGTGAACTTGGGTGGAAGACAAGATCTTAGGGAAAAGCTCAGAGAAGTGAGTGACTATGGTACTAGATTAGTGATCTCCAGGAATGTTGAACCTGCTCTTAACGATGATTGGAAATGTGATGGAGAGAAGTACAGTTAGGCATGTGCTGAAATAGAGTCAATAAAGGCCCCAGAGCATGATGGCAAAAAAGAGCTTTAGTGATTGGTATAAACTAGAGCCAATGTTTCAAAAGAACTAAAGGATGTTAGCAAAGAGGGGAAGAATAAACTCCAGAAGAGACTCTGAGGAACAAGGACAGCATCTGCTCTACTTCCAGGACAGAAATTTATGGAATGTGCAAAAAAAACTTTCACAAGCAGAAAATTATGAGGGTAGAGTCTTTTTAGGAGACCACTTGATTTCTTTTAAGTATTATTACATATTTCATTATAAATATTGATATTTCGGGTAAACTAAAAGCATGATTAAGCCACTGATAATTAGACTGAGAGCCTACCGAACCTTAACTCAATTTTTTCCCCATGGACTATGGGTTACAAGCTTCAAACTACTGCTTTAAAAACACACTTGTAAGGCCGGGCATGGTGGCTCAGGCCTGTAATCCTAGCTCTCTGGCAGGCCAAGGAGGGCGGATTGTTTGAGCTCAGGAGTTCCAAACCAGCCTGAGCAAGAGCGAGACCCCGTCTCTACTAAAAATAGAAAGAAATTAATCGGACAACTAAAAATATATAGAAAAAATTAGCCAGGCATGGTGGTGCATGCCTATAGTCCCAGCTACTCGGGAGGCTGAGGCAGGAGGATCACTTGAGCCCAGGAGTTTGAAGTTGCCGTGAGCTAGGATGATGCCACGGCACTCTAGCGAGGGCAACACAGTGAGAC
>CAUYSK010000340.1:0-51217 GCA_963575035.1 Avahi laniger | reverse complement strand
AATTTATTTTTTGTAGAAAAGGGATCTGGATGTATTGCCCAGGCTGGTCTGAAACTCCTGGCATCAAGCTATCCTCCCATCTCAGCCTCCCAAAGTGCTAGGATTATAGATGTGAGCCACCATGCCCAGCCAAGATCACATTTTCTTATAGTTCTTCCATATTTTTCTTGATCAAAGATGGGACTTACGATGTGTATCTGTGGTATTATGTTTCTTTCCTACAAAAAGAATGGAAATCTGTCCTTTTAAATTCTACAAGCTCCCATCTTTCTTCACTCTGTTTAATAATCCACTCATCCACCTGCTCTTTAGCTTACACAATTTTATTGACATCCCATTATTCCTTTGCTGTCATGTTAGTAGGATTTCAAGATGAAACCCTGTGTTCAATCTTCTGTATTTACCCAGAAGCCTAGTATGAAATTTTCACTGTCTAAAATCTTTGTTTTTTACTGTGAAGGTTTGATTGATATTACAAAGGATCCAGACTTTAATGGAATTTACGAAGAAGATATGAATGAAGATCCAACATATGATCCCAATAGCCCTGAAGAAAAAGAAGTATTTATGAAATATGCTGAAAATATCATGTTAAAGTTGACATTCAGTACCACACAAATTCAACAGTATGAAAATATCTTTATATTTGAAACAGCCTATTGGCTTACTAATGCTATAAAATATAATCGGGATTATCTTGACATTTGTACCTACCAGAGACTACAGCAAAGATTATATCTTCAAAAAAAGATTATTCAAAAACACTTTGAGAAGAAAAATGAAATAAGAAGAGGAATAGGATACCTAAAGTTAATATGTTTTCTCATTCCATTTCTACTGAGTTTAAAAAAGAAAATGAAAGTTCCATATTTAAATAGTCTGCTTCCACCTTTTTCAGGTAAGAGTATTGCAAAAAATCAAATATAAAACATAGGTATATATTCAATCTGTATTTAAATTCAATATTGTTTCTAGTATGTGGGTCCAGGCAGTAACCTGTGTAACCCGATAGAAAAAACAAAATTCAGTGTCTCCAATGTAATTAAGAAAACTTGGCATATGTACATAGTACTTTGTATATACTTATATCATTTATAAGGGCTCCTGAAAGGCTTAAAATAAGTTCTTAGTGAATAGGAAAATATGCCATACCCATGATAGTACAACACTGTGAATATATTATATCTCATCCAAATTACTCTATAAATTCAGTGCACTTCTGTTCAAAATCCCTGTTGTGTTTTTCATTAAAGTTTACATAACACATTGATTCTAAAATTAATATGGAATAGCAAAGGATAGTGAATGGGCTTACATTTCTGAAAAAGAGATTGAAACATATTAAAACTACAATAATTAAGTGAAGGTTGTATTGGCACTGTAATAAATAGAGCAAGGAAAGAGAATGGAGAGCTGAAATAGGGCCATGCTTATATGAAATTTGACAGGACTTCAGTGCAATCTCTTAATCCTACCAGATTAGCGCATAATTTATACACTTTCATTGTTGTCCAAGCATGTAGGCTTATTATAATGGGGCTTTCCATTCAGGTGGCAAATTTTCAGTATAAATTTTGTAAATCATTTAGTAAAAATTTGTACCATAAGAATTCAGATGGTGAAGATGATCCATATCTGTGAACTATTAAAAATGGAATCATGACAGTGCCTGTCCCTTGGGTGGTAGGGACTATGTATGGAACTGGGTGGACCCCACTTAAAGAGAACATTAGCTATATCCGTAATGTATTATTACTTAAATTATTGGAAGCAAATATGATTAAATGTTAGTAGTTAATTCTAGGTGGTGAGATCAGGGTATATATTATCTTTGTACTTTTTTCTACCTTTTACATTTCTTAAAGTATATATCTTATATTGATGAAACTATATTCTACCAACCAGTCAAAATACTAAATAATTTTAAACCTTACTGGGATTTGAGACAACTTTTTTAAATAAGTTACACGTGCTTTCATTACTTTCCTGAAATATGGCCTGGTTATTTTTGTTATGTGACAAATGCTTATCTATCTCTTTATAGTGTCTCTTTAGCTAAGGTAAGTTTTTTTTATTTGACGAAAGTTTCTCCAAGACACAGAGTTTTTAGTCTTTTCTGATAATTGACAATAAGATATTAGTCTTGAGCTTACTCATAAAAATCAGGTAGTAGAATAATGTTTTGGGCCAGGTGCAGTGGTTCACACCTATAATCCTAGCACTCTGGGAGGCCAAGATGGGAGGATCCCTAGAGCTCGGGAGTTAGAGACCAGCCTGAACAAAAGCGAGACCCCCATCTCTACTAAAAATAGAAAAAATTAGCCAGGCATGGTGGTGTGTGCCTGTAGTTCCAGCTACTTGGGAGGCTGAGACAGGAGGGTTGCTTGAGCCCAGGAGTTTGAGGTTGCTGTGAGCTAGACTGTTGCCACTGCACTCCAGCCAGGCCGATATAGCAAGACTGTCTCAAAAAAAAAAAAAGTAGAATAATATTTTAACTATACTTTTGAAATGTCTGTACAATGAAACTACAGAAAATGCCCAAATTGTATGTTATAAATATATTTTAGTGTTCAAAATATTTATATACATTAACAGCATAAATAATTTTATGGACTATAATTACCCAGATTTTAATTTCATGTGGAATTTTCTTTGTTTAAATGAATGAGAATTTAGATTCCCAAAATATGATTGTACATGTGCTGTTTATCTTTTAACTAAAAGTTTGTTTTCATTTTTGAAGATGACAAGGTCAAGACAGAGCGAGAATTGCCTCCATTTATTTATGGACGAGAT
This sequence comes from Avahi laniger, assembly GCA_963575035.1. Lineage (NCBI taxonomy): Eukaryota > Metazoa > Chordata > Mammalia > Primates > Indriidae > Avahi > Avahi laniger. The sequence continues at coordinate 48,421 of CAUYSK010000340.1, read as the reverse complement.
TTTAAATGCCAGCATTTTCACTACAACGAGAATAAATATTTTCATGTTCATGGAGGAATTGAATTTGATATCAGCACCTCTCCAATTGAGAATGCTTTGGAAGATTTTAAGGTTTAAATTATTATCATTCCTGAGATGATTTGTCATTTCACAACTTTTATCCTATTCTCCAACCAGAATGAGCTTCTGTTGGTACAGGCACTAGGCAGATCTCCAAATTATTATTTTCACAATTCACTATTTTTGTCATATATTATTTTAACATACATGAATTAAATGCAACTATATGTAAGGTACTGTGTTGGATGTCAGAAATAAAATGATAAATAAGCTACCATCCTCACAGAATTTATAGATTTTTTTAATGGATGATATTTGCCCTAGAATAGTCAACCAAAGAGTGTAGTAGAAATCCCTGGGTGCTGACTACATACGCTTTCATTTTCCTTAAAGACTCGTATTAGAACAGAGACCCTCTAAAGTTTAGGAACAGTAGGAATTTACTATAAGCATTCTACATTTCAATCGTCATTGCTTTTCTACCTTCTCTATATCATATATTTTTCCTTTTGTGTTTTTGTCTCTCATTCTCAAAATTGGAGTCGGATACATACAGTTACTATCAGGGTCTTCTGGGATATTGCATTTAAAATTTGTCATTTACCTGGGTAAAATTTCATATAAAATAAGTCTTGTTTAGATTTGTTTAAAGATAAGTTTTTAGTAAAATAACTCATATTTTAGAACAATTTAGAAAAAATACGAGATTGTGCTGCCAAAACATGTGTAGAAGATTCGGGATACAAGGAATATTACTCAATACCAGTCATGGAGTTTAATGGAAAAAGGTAAGAAACTTTCAGTAATTAATCACACTAGCCACACTCATTGAAAGTTAGCAAAGAACAAAGAAAGTGTCAAAATGCAAAGGCCACCTTAAAACCTTACGAATGGAGATCCCAGAACAATAATAACTCCCATGAATGATATACTGACTCAAGAAAATATTAAACATTATAGTTATACTTCATGTACAGTCTGTGTAATAATCCTTAGAGCTTATAATTAGTTCTGATAATTAACACAGTGGTTAAATAGAGATGGAGATGAGGATTAAATCCTATGAGTCAAACTGAAAGCAGGGACTCAGCACACACCACTTCATTTCCATAAGAAATAGTATTTAAAATCCTTTTCTGCCAGGTCTTGTTATGCCTGTCATTTTTTTGGAGGATGTGTTTCTCCCAGTATTTTCTGTCTTTTATATGTTGTGTTCTTGGATTTTACATCTTGGGCACTGAAGTTTGGAAATATGAGAAATGAATCTCAGAGGAAACATTTGGATTAGAGGTAGAGATTTTAAAGTAAATAGGAAGATTTTGCTTGTTTGTTTGTTTTCAAGTCTTGGAAGCAATTGAGAGGGGACCAAGTCTGGAACTCTGGAGAATAGTAACTTTTAAAGAAGGTAGAATGAGGCAGAGAAGAGAGAGTAAAGGAGACAGAGAGGGATGATACAGGTAGAGGAGGACCAAGAGAGCATTATACCATAGAAGCCAAATGGGGAGAAATTTAAGGATATGGAAATAGTTAAAAGCATCAAATGCAACAGAGAAAAAGGCCAAGGCAATTTAAGATTGAAGAGACCCGTCTAAATTTGGCTGTGACTTGGTAAGAGAATTTAGTGGAGTTTTGGTTAAAAGAGGCTATTTGCAGTGAGTTGAAGGGTAAAGTGAGGGAGAGTTAATGAGTTATAAAGAAGTAAAGACGAGATTATGAATTTCTTTAAAGATGCATGGCAGTGAGGAGAGTAAGAGAAATAAGGCAGAGAGAGTAGCGGGATGAAAGGTGGATCTTTGTATTGAACACTCCCCAGTTGCACGTATAGTACTAAAGCTAAAGTCAAAGACCATGTGAATAATGACCTCCATGATTTTGAAAGGAAGCAAGCTCAGGCCTCTGGAATGGACAGGTGGTGTGCATCTCCCTAAAGAAGGAATCTCACCGAGAGACCCAGTGCCTGTTCACATACTCCACGCACAATCCTTGCTAAGCTAAATAGTGCTCTGACAATGCTGCTTCTGGCTGTGGAGCTGGTGGCGCCTCTGGGGCTGGCTCCTTTTGATGCCTGGAAGAGGCATGCATCGACAGTGATAAATGTTGAAGGCAATCCAGTCTAGTAAGGAGAATTCATTTCCCAATTTTATCAATTACAGAGTAGTGCTGCTTTGAAATCTTAATAATTGGGTGCAAAAACAGCTTTTCAGCCATTTTACTTGTAGTTGTTCTTTTCCATGATGTAAGGATCATCCCATGTTGGTGCTGGACTAGAGAATAACCTGAATGATTAAAAACATGCCATCTCAAAATGTCCTCTTTCCTTGGGTTTTAGGGGCATCATTATTGGACCACGCTCGTATGTGCTGATGTTCTTTCCTCAGCATGGTTTATTTCCTAGGAGACTGTTGGTCCCTTATGAAAATAGAACCTGCTTCATTGGCCCTCCAGTTATGCCCAGAAACATCTAAATCCTAGATTCATTTTAGGCTCAGGTTGGGTTCTCCTACCATATCAAAATTAAAAAAAAAAAAAAAATATGGGCCACAGCCATATACCTAGTGATTGGCAGTCCATAAAAGCAGAACTCATGAATTATTAAAATGACAATTACTGGAGCAAATAGATGAATTGATACTGGTTCTAAAATGGGAGGAACATACCAGAATCATGATACTGTTGTGGATGTTGGGAAGCAGGTCAGAAATTAACTAAATATGACAGGTTAATGTGGCAGGTGTGTCAGGAAAGTGGTATTAAGAAACTCCTCACCACAGCTCCCTATGCAAGGTGCAGATTCTCAGGCAGAAGAATACAGAGGGAGCTATTTTAAACATAAGGCTTCCCTAAAGTCCCTGCTGATGACCATACTCAAGGTTTTGAATCAGAACAGTAGTTGTCACTCTGCAGTACTTAGACAAGGGCTCCCTGAATGAAATACACAGCTGTTAACCTCAGAGTGCTGACTGTGCTTCCAGTAATCATCTCTGTGTGGGCTAGTGCTGGTCTACTGTGCAAAGTTGTGCACCCTACCCTGGGAGTTACAAAATCCTCTGGTGAGAGACTCTCAGGGTACAGTGACTTTCATCATCTCTTACCTCTCCAGTTTCTGGGATAGGATAGCCTCCCGAAGGTTCTAGATGCTTAATTTATCTTGAGTGACTAAACTGAATTTCTAGAAGAAAACAATCCACCTTCCCTTGGTGTTTGTTGAGTGTATAAGTCTGTTTCATTGCTTGAGCAGTGGTCTAAGAGTACATCGCTGAGTACCAGGGCCCCAAAGGTAGTCAGCAGCTCCTGTTCTCACAGCAATCACAGCCAGAGTCAGCGCCCTGGAGAGTGCGTGAAAAGACAGAGGTTGCTGGTGCTAGGATTCTCCCAGAGCAGGATGATGTAGAGCTGGGCCAGCGAAAGACCAAAGGACATCCTATCCTCAGTATAATTTTTTTTGCCTAGATCAATGAAGGAAATCTTTGGGGACTTGGGATATCCACTTTGGGGTTGTGGTGTCCACTCTTATCAGTGTGTGCAATACCAAGAAAAGGTGAGCTGTTTTCTTCTAAAAATTAAGTTTATTCATCCAGCAGAAATCAAGCATCCAGGTCTGATCCATCCAGGTCTGATCCATCCAGCTCATTAAGGTCCCTGAGCCTATCGCCTTTGTGATTTGAAGACCACCGAAACTCTTCAAATCCAAGTAGGCTCCAGAACATCTGCTCCTTGATTTTGGAGGCTGGAGTCTAGTCATCTAGGCAAGTCCTCATTGATGAAGGTGGCATCTCCACAAGTTGGGACCTATAGACAAGTGATAAGCCCACCACCTGGTCTGGCACTATACCTGTGAGTTTGGGATCAAGGCAGCCTTTATATTTATAGTTTATATCCCTGTGGTCTAGTTTCCTTTAGAGGGAAGCGGGTAGATAGGAAAAATGACACCCACAACTAAATGTGAGCAGGTCCTCAAACATACCTCTCTCCACACACCGTCTATTATATTCAGGAAATTGGGATTGAGGTAAATGTCAAAGAAAAGAGAGTATTAGCCTCTGGCTAATTCATAACAGTATTTCCCTAAGACTTTCCTGTAACTGACCCATGGAGCCCAGAGATTCTCTCTTAGCATATGGACATAGTTTCCTTAGCATAGAGTCACTGATTTACCCAGAAATTAGTATAATGAAACAAATGTATGTATACTCTTAGGAAAACTGATAGTCCCTGAACTTCAGTGAAGAGCCGTAGTAGGGGGACCATTGTCAGAAATACAGTATTCACAGCAATTAATAGTTACATTTAGAGGAGAAACCCAGTTAACATTAAGAGGCTTCCTACTGTCAGAGGCAGGGTCAGAGCTGAGGTACTCACTGTTGAAATCTGGACCTAGGCAAAGGCACCTCGTGGTGGGGAGTGGAGGAAAGGTACCATTTTCCTCTACCTGTGATGATAAGCAACCCCAGGGATCAGAGTAACTCAAAATTTTGCCACTTTTCCATTCCAGAGTGACAGGGGTGATAGGCAAGCCCCGTCTATGTCCCAGGGACCTGGTGGGTTGGGGATTTCTCTAGTCCACTGCTGCAGGGAGTAAAAGTCAAGGAGCCATTACACAAATCATCATTCCAGGTCAGACTCAAAGTAAACCCTCGAGAAAGCAAACGTAGACATCATTAGCCTAAACAAGTAAGAGGTGGGTAAGCAGACAGACAACCTAGAACTCCTTCAGCCAGAATTAGAGTTTCCAGTGACTTTTAGGCAGCACCCCGGATCCCTGGCATGGAAAGGACAGAGTCAGTCAAAGGGCCAATACAGAGAAGACATACCTTATATAAAGACTTGATTAATAACAGTTCACGACCATATTATTAATATATTTACAATCAGGTACAATTTAAACTATTTTGTATTTAATTGTCATATAAAAATCATGTTTTTCCAGCATAGGGAAAAGAGCAAATCCCTTTAAAGTTAGAAAAACATCTTTTTTTTCTTTATTTTTATAGTTACTATGTGATCAATTTTGAACTTGAAATTTTCTATCAGCAACTATATAAGACACAGTGGTGGGGAGCCATAAATGAAATAATGAACAACCTGAGAGTAAAAAGACTTCCACTAACAGATGCTCAATTACATGAACAATTTAAGAAAAAATTTGGTTTCAAAAAATCTATGAAATGCAAGGTATTTCAATGACTACTACATAATTTAGCATAAGAAGTCATGTATTCATAAGGATATGTCTCAGATTTTTATTGTATGGATAGATAATAAAGTCTTCGATATGAAATAAAATTTCTACATTTTAGTAACTGAAAGGCTATATACAATTCTGGATTACAAATTTCCAACAGAGTACAAAACAACCTATTAATGAACTGGATTGTGATTAATCTTAATAATGGCTCATATTTATTGATTACTTATTTTGTGTGTATGTGTGTGTGTTTGTTTTTTGAGACAGGGTCTCACTCCATTACCTAGGCTAGAGTGCAAGTGGAGTGATCATAGCACACTACAACCTTAAACTCTTGGGCTTAAACGATCCTCCTGCCTCAGCCTCCCAAGGCTGGGACTACAGGCATGCGCCACCATCCCTAGCTAATTTTTAAATTATTTTGTAGAGATGGAGTCTCGCTATTGCCCAAGGCTGCTCTCAAACTCCTTGCCTTAAGTGATCCTCCTGTGTTGGCTTCCCAAAGTGCTAGAATTACAGGCATGAGCCACTGTGCCCCATCTTTCGATTGCTTATTTTGTATGTCAGGCAATATTATAAATCAATAAACTATTTTAAGGTACCAGATCTATTATCATCATTCCTGTTATACAAATGAGAAGTTTGAGGTGTAGAGAGTTAAGGATCTTTCTCACATCATACAGTAATGGCAGAGTGAGGCTTCAGTCCTGGGAATTAAAACTAACACCCTGAATCAAATCTCTACACCTGTTTCAACAAGCCTTGATTTACAGCTTCTGTAACTGATCAGTTAAGCTCATTAACTTCAGAGGTTAAACTGGTATTTACTTTCCATTTATTTGTTTTAATGTCTACAAATTTAAAACTTTAATAATTTTGTTAGTTTAGTTTTTAAATATTAAGTAGTCAGAATGTCTAAATGAAGACTGTGACATTTTTACCTTTCCACTTTGAAGACAAACTGTATTTCTTTAGCTATATATTTCAAGTTGCTAGTCTTCTAAGTTAGATTGTTCTTAGAGAACAGAAAGAGCCCAGTGACCTCCATATGCTTTTATTTTAGAAAAAAAGATAACAAGAAGAAAACTTCCCAAAGTTATTTTTTAAAGTTCTCAGTTTTTATTTATGTAATAGCTCTAACAACTTTAATCTTTACCCAGTGAAAAACTTTCCACCTAGATCTTATGAAAATTCTAGTAAAATTGATCAGCAATCATTTTATGTTTTTTTTTCCCTTAAACCAAACTTTAAGTGTATTTCAAAAAACTAATTCTGGTCTTCTTAATAATTTTAGAGTATCCCATTTGGTATGAAGTCTGCAGTTGAAAGAGGGTTAACTGCTGTTTTCCATACATTTAGTCGTAAAACCTCAAGCTCGACGATCAATGTTTCAGATGAAGCAGGTTATACTATTTTCCATCATGCTGCTCTTCACAACAGAGTTTCTATCATATGTCAGCTGTGCAATGCTAACTTCAATGTCAACCAAAGACGCTTTATTATGTTCAACCAAGGTACCATAAAGTTTTTAAACTTAAAATGTTTTTCTTTTACTTACACCTTATTCAGCATTAAGAATGCATGTTGATTTTAAAGCAAGGTTAAAATTTGGTATTTTAAACCAAAGCAAAGTGGAAGTTTTTGTTTCATTTATCTAAGAAAGGCTCCTTTCAATTTTCTCAGTATTACTTATTGCTACCTTATGTAGTATTATATTTGCTTCTTGTGTCTCCCTCACTTGAAGAGGGCAAAGATTTGATCTGCTTTATTTGCCGTAATATCTTAGTGTCCAGTAGGAAGCCTGGCTTGGTAAGTGCTCAGAAAATATTTGTTGAGTGAATACATGTGTAGGTAAATGCAGAATATCATTTCATAAGCACTGGTATAATTAAAATATACTGATATACTACAGAAATTCAAAGAAGAAAGATAAATATGATTGTCATGTCCCAGGAGAACAGCCATTCCTTATGTCAGGGTTTCCAAACAGGGAATAGTTTCTTCACATTATATATATTTAAATTATATTTAATAATAAAAAAATTTCTTTATCATAACACTTTTTAGGATTAATAGCCCCTTCATAGCTAACCTAGTTTAAACGTTAAAAAACATTTTTGCTGAGTATTAAATATGCATACATATTTTTATATTTATCAAAATAAGCTTAACTAGTATAAAATATAAAAAAGTTGAAAGTGAAAGTAGTGGTCCTCCATAACTGAAAAAGGAAATAGAGATAAATTGTCAGGAATAGCCAATACAACAACATTGGCAATAAGAAATGGCGATTTTATATTTCAATGAGGTCACCTATCCTAATAAGCTGTGTTAAATTTTTGTAGATACCAAAACAAAATGTCCTGCATTAATCCTGAGTACCAATAAACTCTCTACTCTATCAGTACGATTGATAGAGTTTTGATATTGAGATTCTTCTATAACTCAATTAAAACATTCAATATCGAATGAGCCTACAAAATAATAATACAAAATAGGGCACAATTCAGTCACATTTAAATGCAATGGGTAGACTATTATTTAAAGGTACATTATCTTTAAGCCTTCCTTAGTATGAAAAACTCTTCAGTAAATTAAAGTCTTTCATCCATCCTCTGACTGCTTGGATTTCACATGTGCCGACACTGGGTATATTTTGAAGTATGGAAAATGTATAACTCTACTGGCAGTGTTATTGCTTAAATAACAAAAAATTGTCCCACCTGTGAGTTTTGACCAGCCACTTGAGGGGCAGAGTTTCCAGGTCTGCTCTTACGCATCGTCAGGTGTATGCGACATGCCCAGATGGCTTGACTATATTAAATATGGCTTAATACTGTTTGATGTAATCTTGCCATCTATATCTAAATACAGTCATTTTGATCTTATCCGTATGAATTTTTTTAACTAATTTAGAAAACTGCTACATATTAATAATCATGGTTCTATGCGTATTTCCTTTTAAAATAGAGTCATCCAAAGTGGACATGAAAAAAGAAAGAAATGGTAAGACATAAGTAAAATACTTCATGCATTTTAAAAGATCATTACATATCTTAAAACTTTTCTTTTAGTATATAATCTCCAAGATGCTGTCACATGAGAATGTTGCATAATGATGTTTTGTATTCGTTTTGAAGTATAAATTTTTCCCACCCATGATTAATTTATTGATATTCCTTTTAACTCTTGGGGTCCCCCATTTTTTTTTAACTGTAATATATGCTGTCATAAAGTCAGGCCCAAAAGTAATTTTCATACCTCAAGGAAAAAAAAAAAAGCAGTTATTAATAATATAATTTAGATATGCTGCCATCTAGTGGCAGTAACAATCTATGAAGTCTGAGGAATAAGTCATTTTCGACTGAGGTAATAGACTTGACCTAAATATTGGATATAGAGAAAAACGGAAAAATTTTAAGAGGTTATACTTTCTATATCTATATGTAAGAGGCTATACCTTCGTATTCTACATAACATAATTCAAATAAGGTTTATTTTTTTAAAAAACTACTTACAAAATCCTGAATTGGCAAGGGGGAGGCGATAGTTATTCAACCTGGCCGCCGTTATCGGTGGAGGAACGCAAACCTGAGATGACCTCAGAGAGGGGACCTGACCTCACTCTTCCCCTTCTTCCAGTCTCCTGTCAGGGCTCTCCTGTGGCAGACACTGACAAGAGGCCAGAGGACAGGGGTTGCTAAATCTGCAGGGGTAAGAAGCAGGGTGGTAAAAGGACGTGAGTGGACCTGGAGCGGGAAAAGGATCTTACCTGGCCCACACACCCTGTAGAAATTTCCAGCTGAGTAACAGGAGTGTGCCTCCTGCATTGCGCTCTCTCTCTCTTTTTCTAAGTATCACTTATGGCTACCTTATAGAATATTATTTATTTATTTATTGTGTTTCCTTCACTTGAATATAAGCTCCATAAAGGACAAAGATTTATTCTATTTTGTTAGCCACAATTCCCTACCCCCCAGAATAACGCTTCGCCTTCATAGGTGCTCAGGAAATACTTGCTGGATGATTGTGTGGCGGTTGAATGCAGGGTAACGTTTGGTAACCACTGGCATTAATTAATATTCATTAATGTACTGTGGAAATTCAGAGAAAAGGGAGATAAATGTGGCTTTCAGGTCCCAGTAGAGCATCTTCTCCTTAGACTAGGATTCTCAATCAGAGAATAGTTTCTTCAGACTATATAAAATCCTCCAGAACTTTCCTGATTCTAGCGTACCTTAGGGCAGCATTTCTTATCCTCACCACTATTGACATTGTGGGCTGGATAATTCTTTGTTGTATGTAGGAATCACCCCAAGATCTTGTTAAAATGCAGATTCTGATTCAGCGGGACTGTGCTGGGAGCCAAGATTCTGCCTTTCTATTAAGCACACTTAAAAGTAATAAGAGAGGGATATAAGAATTATATTCCTGCCCCTAGGTTATGCTGAAATATTTTTTGAAAGGAATTAGACAGGAGAGGGAGAGACATCAGTGAGGATCCCGATATGATTTTTAAAAAACTCTTCAGGTAATTTTGATATGTTTTCCAACTGAGGGCAGCTAATTGCTTTTCATTGATTGAGATGAACCAGCATTGGTTGGGACTACTCAGAAACCTCACTAACAAGCTAAATGTTACAGACTGTGACCACGCGGCTTGCCTGGCTGGATGAAATTTTTGGCATTTCATCTGATTTTGGTTCAACTCTTAACTCACCCCTCTCTTGGCTTTCTGTTTCAGACTCAACTTGCTGACCATACTTTTGTTCATCTTCCTGTCTGACCACCCATGTTCTCACCCTCCCTACCAGGCCTGCTCATTCTATTAAAGATTGCTGGCCTGACTCCACCTCATTTCAAACTCATGGCTAACTTGATCCCTCAACACTCAGCAGATTTTCAAGGTTCCAGCCCTGATCTGGCATACCCCACTGTCACTCCTGACTATGCATGTGCTGACACACACCTTTACCTGCTTGTCTCTCTCTCTCTCTCTTTCCCTCTCCCTCTCTCTCTCTCTCTCTCTGTCTCTCTCACAAACATAATCATAGCTAAACTGAGCTTCCCTTTGATATGTTTTGGCCATATACTGGAGAGACTCCAAAGGCCTTGTGAAGAAGTGAGACTTAACTTAGACCCTGAAGTTGGGATGGTATTTAGGTAGGGAAAAAGAAAGGAAGATGGCATTTCTCCCCAATGGAACAGTAAGAGCAAAGACCTAGAGTCTGAAAACAATATTGGGGCCAGCTGATGATGACTGATACTTAGCCTGCTAGGGGCAGAAAGTTCCTACTGAAGAAAACTGAATAGTTTTTAGTGTGTGTGGCTTTTTTTTTTTAACGAATAAACTTTATTTTTTAGTTTTTAGTGGTTTTAGGTTCACAGTGAAATTGTGCCAAAAGTACAGTGAGTTCCCAGATACCCTCTGCTCCCACACAGGTATAGCCTTCCACACCAAGGTGGTACAGTTGTTACAACTGATGACTACATTGACACATTATCTCCCAAAGTCCATAGTTTACCTGAGGGTTCATTTTTGGTGTTATGGATTCTATGGGTTTTGACAAATGCTTAATGACATGTATCCACCATTGTAGTATCATATAGAATAGTTTCACTGCCCTAAAAATTCTCTGTGTTCTACCTATTCATCCCTTTCTCCCCCCAACCCCTCGCAACTGACCTTTTTAATGCCACCATAGGTTTGCTTTTTTTGGAATGTCATATAATTGGAGTTATATAGTATGTAGCCTCTTCAAACTGGCTCATTTCACTTGGTAATATACATTTAAATTGCCTCCATGTCTTTTCATGGCTTGATGTGTCATTTCTTTTTAGTGCTAATAATATTCCATTGTCTGGATGTACCACAGGTTATTTACCCATTCACCTATTGAAGGACATCTTGATTGTTTCCAAATTTTAGCAGTTATGAATAAAGCTGCTATAAATATCCATGTGAAAGTTTTATTTGCAGACATAAGTTTTTATCTCCTTTGGATAAATACCAAGGAGTGTGATTACTGGATCGTATGCTAAAAGTATGTTTAGTTTTTTAAGAAGCTACCAAACTGTCTTCCAAAATGGCCATACCATTTTGAATTTCCACCAGCAATGAATGAGAGTTCCTGTTGCTTCACATCCTGGCCAGCATTTGGTATTGTCAGTGTTCTGGATTTTGGCAATTCTAATAGATGTGTAAAGGTATCTTCTTGTTTTAATTTGCAGTTCCCTAATGACATGTGATGTTGAACGTCTTTTCATATGCTTACTTCCCATTTGTATATCCTCTTTGGTGAGATATTGGTTCAGATCTTTTGCCCATTTTTAAATTGCTGTTCATTTTCTTATTGCTGTGTTTTAAGAGTTCTTTGTATATTTTTAGATAACAGTCCTTAATCAGATGTGTATTTTGAAAATATTTTCTCCTAGTTTGTGACTTGTCCTTTCATTCTCTTGGCAATGTTCTGCAGAACAGAAGTTTTTAACTTTAATGAAGTCCAGCTCATCAATCTTTTTTTGAGGGATCAGAGCTTTGGTGTTGTATCTAAAAATCATTGCCAAACTCAAGCTCATCCAGACTTTCTCCTATGTTATCTTTTAGGAGTATAATGGTTTTGCATTTTACATTTAGTTCTATGATCCATTTAGAGTTAATTTTGTGGAGGGTATAAGGTCTGTATTTAGATTTGCTTTTCTTTGCCTGTAGATGCCCAGTTGTTCCAGCATCATTTGTTGAAAAGATTGTCTTTGCTCCATTGTATTACCTTTGTTCCTTTGTCAAAAATCAGTTGACTGTATTTATATGGGTGTACTTCAGGGCTTTGTATTCTGTTCCAGCTATCTATTTGTTCTTTCACCAGTTCCTTACTGTCTTGACTACTGTAGCTTTACAGTAAGTCTTACAATCAGATAGCATCAGTTCTTCAACTTTGTTTTCCTTTAATATTGAATTTGTTATTCAGAGTCTTTTGCATCTTCATAGAAACTTTAGAATTAGTTTGTTAACATCCACAAAATAACTTGCTGAGATTTCGATTGGGATTGCATTGAATGTATAGATCAAATTGGGAAGAACTGACATCTTGACAATATTGAGTCTTTCTATCCATGAACATGGAATATCCCCCATTTATTTAGGTATTTTTTGATAGTTTTTATCAGAATTATATAGTTTTCCTTACATATATGTTATACATATTTTGTTAGATTTATATCTAAGTATTTCTTTGGGCAGGGGGTGCTAATATAAATGGCAATGTGTTTTTAAGTTCAAATTATATTTGTTCATTACTGGTATATAGAAAAGCAATTGGCTTTCGTATACTAACCTTGTATCCTTCAAACTTGCTATAATCACTTATTAATTAATTTTTTGTTGGTTCTTTTGGATTTCCTATATAGATGATCATGTTATCTGCAAACAAAAACAGTTTTATTTCTTCCTTACCAATCTGTATATCTTTTATTTCCTGTTATTGTCTTATTGCATTAGACATTGTCTTAGTTTTGTGCCAGTATAATGAATACCATAGATTGTGTAATTTATGAAGAACAGAAATTCATTCTCTCACAGTTCTGGAGGTTGGGAGGTCCTAGATCAAGGCACCAGCACCTAGTGTGGGTCTTCTTACTGCATCCTCATATAACAGAAGGTAGAAGGGCAGGAGAGAGTGAATCCACTCTTGCAAACCCTTCTCATAAGTGGCATTAATCCATTCATGAGGCTTCATGACCTAAACACCTCCCAAAAGGTCCCCCTCCCAGTACTGCTGCATTGGTGATTAATTTTCCAACACCTGAATTTTTGGAGAGGAAAAAATATATTCCAACCATGCAAGGTAGATAGGACTTTCAGTACAATGTTGAAAAGCAGTGCAAAGAGGTGACCTACTTATTCTGATCTTGATGGGAAAGCTTTGAATTTTGTATCATTTGGTATGTTGATGTTAGTTGTAGGTATTTTGTAGATGTTCTTTATCAAGTTGAGAAAGTACCCCTCTATTCCTTGTTTGCTGAGCATTTTTATCATGAATGAGTGTTGGATTTTGTCAAATGCTTTTTCTGCATATGATTTTTCTTCTTAAGCCTATTGATGTTATGGATTATATTAATTGATTTTTGAATGTTGAACCAGCCTTGCATACCTGGAATGAATCCCACTTGGTCATGGTGGATAATTCTTTTTCTATATTGTTGGATTCAATTTGCTAATATTTTTTTGAGGATTTTTGCATCTATATCCATGAGACATATTAGTCTATAGTTTTCTTGTAATTTTTTTGTCTGGGTTAGATAGTAAGATAATTCTGGTATCATAAAATGAGTTATAAAGTATTCCCTCTGCTTCTGTCTTCTGGAAAAGATTTTAGAGAATTGCTCTAATTTCTTAAATATTTGGTAGATTTTACCAGTGGACCCATCTGGGTCTGGTGCTTTGTGTTTTAGAAGTTTATTAATTGTTGATTTAAGTTTTAAAAATATGTATAAGCATATTGGGATTGTCTATGTCTTTTGTGAATTTTGGTAGATTACGTCTCTCAAGGAATTGGTTCATGTCATCTAGGTTATCAAATTTGTGTACACAGAGTAGTTCATACTATTCCTTTATTATCCTTTTTATGTCCATAAAATCTGTAGTGAAAGATGTTCCCTCTTTCATTTCTGATATTAGTTATTTGTTTCTTCTATTTTATTCTTAGTTAGTCTCAGTTAATCGATAAAGCTTATCGATTTTATTGATCTTTTCAAAGAACCAACTTTTAGTTTTGTTGATTTTTCTCCACTGATTTCCTGTTTCAACTTCATTGTTATTATTTCTTTTCTTCTGCTTACTTTTGATTTAATTTTTTATTTTTAGTTTTCTAAGGTAGAAGCTTAGATGACTGGTTTGAGATCTTTTTTCTTTTCAAATATATTCTTTCAATGCTATAAATTTCTCTCTAAGCACTGATTTTGCTGCATCTCAAAAAATTTGATGTTTGTTTTCATTTTCATTTAGTTCAAGATATTTTTAAAATTTATATTCAGACCCATGTATTATTTAGATGTAGATTGTTTAATCTCCAAGTATTTAGAGATTTTACAGCTATCTTTCTGTTATCTTATTTCCAGTTTTATTACATTGTGGTCTGGGAATAGACATTATAGGATTTCTATTCTTTTCAATTTGTTAAGATGTGTTTTATGGCCCATAATATGGTCTGTCTTGGTGAATATTCCATTTGAGCTTGATAAGAATGTATAATCTGCTGTTGTTGGAAGAAATAGTCCATAGATATCAGTTATATCCAGTTGAGTGAATGTTGTGTTGAGTTCAACTGTGTCCTTACTGATTTTCTGTCTGCTGCATTTGTTTATTTCTGCTATAGGAGTGTTAAAGCCTCCAACTATGATAGTGGATTCATCCCTTTTTTATTCATCATGATAGTCTTGCAGTTCTATCAGTTTTTGCCTTACATACTCTGACTCTCTGTTATTAGACACATACACATTAAGGATTGCTGTGTCTTCTCAGACTACTGACACTTTCTTTGTCATTGTGTAATGCCCCTATTTATTTCTGATAACTTTCCTTGCTCTGAAATCTACTCTGTCTGACATTAATATAGCCAGTCGTGCTTTGTTTTGATTAGAGCTAGCATAGTATGTCTTTCTTCATCCCTTTACTGTTAATCTATGTGTTTTTGTAGTTAAAATGAGTTTCTTGTAGACAACATATAATCGTATCTTGTTTTTTGATCCACTCTGATGATCTTTTAATTGGTGTGCTTAGACCATTGACATTTAAAGCAATTTTTGATATATTGAATTAATATCTACCATATTATGCCTTTGCATAGCAGGAAAAATAGTTTGAATAAACTATTATATATTAGCTCAGTTAAGAAAAAGAATACTTCGTACTTTACCTTCATTTTTTTTTTTCATTCTGTGATGCTCTTCCTTTATGTTTATCTAAGTTTCTGAGCTATATGATTTTTCTTCTCTTTGAACAACTTCTTTTAACATGTCTTACAAGGCAGGTCTATTGGTATCAAATTCCCTCAAATTTTGGCTGAGAAAGCCTTTATTCTCCCTTCATTTTTGAAGGATAATTTTACAGAATACAGAATTCTAGGTTGCTGATTTCCTTCTCTCTACATTTTAAATATTTTACTTTACTCTCTTCTTGCTTGCATGGTTTCTAAGGAGAAGTTGAGTATAATTCTTATCTTTGCTTATCTATAAGTAAAGTATATTTTCCTCTGGCTTCTTTCAGTATTATTTTCTTTATCTTTGATTTTCTGTAGTTTGAAAATGATACTCCTAGGTATAGTTTTTTTGGCATTTATTCTGCTCAATGTTCTCTGAGCTTCCTGGATCTGTGATTTGATATGTGACATCAACTGAAGAAATGGCAAGATTCATAAATTCAGAGAGGAGAGTTTTATTTCTCATAAAGTGTTGCAGCCTGCAGGCTGGCCATCTTGCAGGATGGGAAGCAATAGGCTTGGGCAGAAGCAGAGAGTGTACTTTGAGGAAAAGGCAGTGGGAACAGGAATTTATGCTGAGCAGGGTGGTCAAGTATACATATTCAACAAACTATAGGAGGAATCATGAATATTTATGAAAGGAGAAACATGTGCATACTCAATTGAGCTTGATGCCCCTTCATGGGTCATATGTACAAAAACTGGAGACATTAACATGGTCCAAAGGTGGAGTTTTCAGCCCTCTGACTTCAAAAGGTGAAGCAGAGGGCACAAAACCCTCTCTGCATAGCCTCTGTAGACTGGTCAGAACCACTTCATGGTTGGTGTTCTCTTATCAGAAGGAATGTTGGTCAGTTGTGATATGAAAACCACAAAAAGGGAGGAGCACTCACAACATTGGTTTCTGAGAGCTGTTAGTGAAGGAGTGGGGGTATAATGAGGCATGTCTGACCTCCCATCCCATCATGGCCAGGAACTCAGTTTTAAGATTCCCCTGGGATCCCCTTGGCCAAGAAGGGGTCCATTCAGTCATTTGGGGAGCTTAGGGTTTTATTTTTTTTTCCTCAATAACATTAATTTGGGGAAATTCTCATTTTGTTTCACATATTCTGTTCATTTCTCTCTTTCTTCTACTGTTCTTTTGTTTTTGTTTTCATTCTTTGTGCTCTTTGCTCTTCAGTTTGGGAACTTTCTATTGATAGATTAATATATCTTCAAGCTCATGGATTTCTTTCCTCAGCTGTTTCCAGTCTCTTTATATGCCCATCAAAGGCATTCTTTATTTCTTTTACAATTTTTTGATCTCTAGCATTTCTTTTTGGTTCTTTCTTAGGATTTCTCTCTCTTGGCTTCCATTGCCCATCTATTCTTGCTTGCTGTCTGCTTTACCCATTAGAACCCCTAGCATATTAATCATAGTTGTTTTAAACTACCAGTCTGATCATTCCAATACCTCTGCTATGTCTGGTTCTGATGCTTGCTCTGTCTCTTCAAACTGAATCTTTTCCTTTTTAATATGCCTTGTAATTTTCTTGATAGTTGGACATGAGGTACTGGATAAAAGGAACTGAAGTAAATAGGTAATAGTAATGTAGTGGTAAGGTACGGAGGAAGGAAACATTCTATAGTCTCATGATTAAGTGAGCCTGTGCCCCTCAACCTTGAACTTCACCAATGTTTCTCAGTCCCCTGCCCTGTCGCTTAGGTGGAGCAGGATTGCTAGAGGGGAATGGAGTTGGGTTATTTCCTTTTTCTAGGTAGGTTAGACTCTGATAAAACCCCAGCAAGTTTGGCTCTCGTAAAATAGTTTCTCCTGAGGGCAGGCCTTGTTAAGAAGAAAAGAATGCTGTGGAATATTTCAAAATGATTTCTTTTTTCCTCCCCCTGCTGGAAGCATGAGGGAATTTTTCTCCAGTATTCACTGTGAGGACCTGATAGAGCTCCTGGCAATAAAACACATGAAAGCAGGGAGCCCCCACTGTGATGGTTCCCTCTAGAGTTTTTAACTCTCATATTTATCCACACCGAGGTTCCAGCAATGTATCAATATGGTTAAGGCTTTCCTACCCCAGTACTGGTTCCTGAAGAAGTTTCTGCTTTTGGGTTTCTGATCTAGTAAGTTAGGATTCTCTCAATCCGTCTCTCCAATTTTGAGAACATCAGTTTGCCCTGTGACCTCACTTCTCTGATGAATCTAAGAAGCATTGTTGATTTTTTTAGTTGGTTCAGCATTTTACTTGTTGTTAGGATGAAGTGGTGACTTCTAAGCTCCTTACATGCCAGGCCAGAAACTGAAAGACTAAGCAATAATTTTAAATAAATAGATTTGGGTCGGATTTTATAAATTATCAAAGACTATAATATAAAGGTTGGACTACTAAGGCAGGCAGGAGGCCATTGGAAGTTTCTGATTTGAGAAAGATTTCATGAAAACAGTGCTTCACTGAGGACATACCATTTAAACTGAGGAATGAATAAGACTTAATCACACCCTGGTAAGGGAAGAGTTGTTTGGGAGAAAGCAGGTGTCAGAGAGCAGGAATAGCCCAGGGTGACCAGAATATTCATCAACCAAATCAGGGAGACTTGAAAGTGAAAGGGGCACTATTAGTAATTATGCCAGGATGACAGGCATCGACCAGTACTTTACTGGGCAGCTAAAGATATGTGCTTTGAGGGCTCCAAGAAAGCCAGCATGAAGAGAATAAGGCACGTATGGTTTTTTGAGGCTGGTGGGTGAGGAACATAGTTGTAGCTGGTCATCCAAGTTAAGTTGAAGCTGGTGGATCTTGTCACTGTTCTTCATAATCAGATGGGCTTGGGATGCCACTTAAGAGTTTTAAGCAAGGAGATGAAAAGATCAGATTTACATTTTGAAAAAATAGATGGAGTAAGGGCAAGACGAGGTGGGGATATCAATTGGAAGCAATTATGGCTTGAATTAAGATGATGGTGGCAGTAGAGATAGATTCCAGAGATATTTAGACTTGGCGATGGACTGGTTATGGAGATGGAAATGAGAGGGGGTGCCAAGGAGTCTTCCAGGTTTCTGGATTGCAGAGCTGGCTGGATCAGATCTTTCACTGATTTAGAGAGCAATGAAAGAGGACTAGGCTTGGAGGAGAAGACAGGAGTTCAATTTTGAATACACCAAGTCTGAGGTGCAGATCTGGAGACCAGAGAAGAAATCAGATCTAGAGGCATAATCCTGGGAGTCATCAATTTATAGATGGTAAGTGAAGCCACTGAAAAGAGAAAAAGGCCCAAGATAGAGCCATAAGGCTCATTTGGATATCAGGACAGTGAGAAGGTCTCAAAGGAGTAGCCAGTAAGGTAGGATAAAAATTGGGAGTGTGATGTCAGAAAAGGCAAGAGAAGAACCTATTTTAAATAGGAAGAAGTGGTGTAAAATACTGTTGAGTGGCAAGTAAGATGAAAATTGAAAAATGCCCACTGGATTTAGTGGCATGGGGGCCTTTTGTGAACATTTTTTTTTTCCAATTTCAAAGGATCTTATCTCCTACTACAAAACATTTTAATAAAGTGGAAAATAATTTAAACAAGAAACAGTTTATCACAAGACTATTTTACACACTGACTTAAATGTCCAAATATTTAATATTTTCAATATTGTTTATTCTTCTTTGCTTATAAAGTAGTATAGATTTTTAATGGTCAGATATCCCAAGTTAAATAAAGAAATATAAGTTTGCCTAAATTAATCCTTGTTAGTGATATATTGGGGATTTTATATCATACAATACCAAACTCTGTGGTTGGGAACCAAAAAGGCATATTTTTTAGGAATTTTAATTCTTTGACCACTAAAGTAACTGTCCATCCATTCTAGGTCCAACACCTCTACACTTGGCAGCACAGGCTTGCTCATTAGAAACAACAGTCTGTCTACTCAGTTTCAAAGCTGACTATACTCTTTCTGAAAAAAGAGGCTGGATGCCAATTCACTTTGCCGCTTTCTATGACAACATCTGCATCATTATTGCTCTCTATAGGAAGGATCCCAGTTTGCTAGAAGCCGAGGCAACAGCTGAGTAAGTTATTAAGCATTTATAAGAATATAAATTTCTGCTTTTCATGGCTTGCCCCACACACTGACACTAAAAGGCATGGTTGGTATAGGTGATTTGAAGGGTATCTAAAGCTTACTCTGCTTTCCTTTCCGGTGACTTTCTCCTACCTCTTATCTTCAGAATTTATAAAGATGAGAGCTTCTATCAACCTATTCCTGTTTTCTGGAAGAATAAGGAGTAATGCCTAGGGAGTTTTTCCTACCCTTGTCCCACCATGGTCCCACACATTAGTTTATCAGGTTAACTGTTTTAACTGCTTAGTGCCCTGGAGGAAGCCCGAAGGTTAGGGAGGGGAAAGCTGCTCTCCACAACCAGGAGGCAGCCCTAGGAATCCAGACCTAAGTGGATAGACTTTGGATAACAGGAAAAATATCTAGTGATATCTAGAAGAGAAATAATTAAAAGGAAAAAAACAACTTTGCAATTTAAAAGATCACAGACAATCTTTTGTTTCACAATTTAGCTGAGGACCAGCCTTTAGTGTGAAGGCGTAATTACTCTTGGCTAGAGATCTAAAGACCAGTTTATTATTTTGAATCTCTCAACCTGATTTAGGCATAGTTTCATTCAGTTTTTTCTAAGTCTTCAGATAACCTATCCATTGTTATTCAGTGGTCTAGGGCTAACATAATAGCTTGACAGTTTAAGGGACACTAGCTTCCTCTTGTTGTTCCTTAACATGTGGCTTCTATGTTACGGTACAAAATGATAACTCTTGCTTATTTTTTTTTTTTTTTTATCATTCCTGCATTCAAGCCATGAGAAGAAAGAGAGAAAAGAAGTATTGACACATTCCTTTCTCTTTAGGGAGTTTCCCATGTAACTACCACTAACATCCCATTGGCCAAACTTGGTTGTGTGGCCACACCTGTCTGTAGGGGAAGCTGGGAACTGGAATCTTGAGCTGGATAGCCATGTGCCCACCCAAAAGATCTTCGCTATTTAAAAAGTAGATAGTAGGTTTTTGAGAAAAAAAAATTAGTTTCTGCCACAATCAGGAAGCTGGGATTTGAAAATTGGATGTGAAATGTGAAAAAATGGGTTTGATTACTACCTGAGCCTCAGTTTCATCATTTGTAAAATGGGCTAACAATACTTACCTTACTTTTTCCTTTATTCATATCATTGTTATAAGAATAAGATAGGGTAGTGTATTCTAAGAACTTTGTGCATTATCAACTTCCAAAAAATTATAAGGCATGATAATTAAGCTGGGAAGGAGGGCAGGTACTAATACTAAGGACAGCAAGGCAAGGGAGTAAACCTATTTACACGTGGAATATAGAAGATGAGAATGCATAAAAGAAAGTGGTGGTGTAAATAAGACTTCCTCCAATAGCAGTTTGAATAGTTTTACAAAAAGGAAATTTGACATTATAGTGTGCTCAATTATTATAATATGTTCCTCGATTTTTAGGAATCAGTGTACTCCGCTGTTACTCGCTGCCACTTCAGGAGCACTGGACACTATTCAGTACCTGTTTTCTCTTGGTGCTAACTGGAGAAAAACAGATAATAAAGGAAATAATATAATCCATTTATCAGTGTTAACCTTTCACACAGAGGTTCTCAAGCATATAATAGAGCTAAATATTCCTGAACTCCCAGTTTGGAAAACTTTGGTAGGTAAGTACAGAACACATAGTCTCTTCACAAATAAACGTTCTGGTTATTATCTGGTTTAATTATCGATACTCTGAAATAGAGCAAGTAAAATAATACATGCATCATATTTTAAACATTTAAAGAATAATGAAATAAATATTTTATGAGTTAAAACCAGAAATAGAAATACAAATAATAAAGAGCTATATTTTTATGTGTGCAGAGGTAGTTTTATTTCTAAGTTAAAATCAAACTTCTGTTTCCCAAACAGGCTGTCTTTTACACAATTATATTTATTTTTATTTTCTAATTTTCTCCAAAAGTTCAACCATCTTTTCCTCCATCAAAAAAGTGAATTCAAAAAATAAAAATAAAAAAAAAGAAAGGGGGGAGGAAATTTTTAAGATTCCCTCCAGTATATTCCTTGACTCTTAATTTTAGAGATAAATTTGGCAAAATCTTTTCTTATATTTTGATAAGTGTTTTGTAAAAAATCCTGTTGAGATTTTTTTTTTCAAATTCTTATTCAGTCCAATTAGAAATAAGGGGAAGAGTTACTAGGCCAATCGAATGTACACATCTAATTTTACTCGCTCCCAGACCTCACTAAAATTACATGGAGATTAATAATAATACCACCAGCAGCAGATGAGCATTCAAAGAAAAACAGGAAAAGATACAATAGCAATAAAATATTAGAAGACGGAAACGGGTAGGCAAGTCTTAGGACTTAGCCGACCAGAGAAAACCATTCCAAACCAATGGTGGGAAAAAACAGCACCCCTTGGACTCACGCCATAAAATCCTCAAAAGGCTTGAAAACTGGCAGTGCCAGTTAGGATTGCTCTCCTCAGAGTCCAACCAGGAAAGACTGAAAGATGCAGAGGCTGGAATTCTTCCTAGCAGACAGAAGGGAGAGGGCCCTAGGAAACTGGGAGTTTGATCCAAGAGAAAAGCAAACGGAGTTTCACGGAGGATAGCAAGGGGAAGTTCCAGAATGGAACTGTGCACCCAGCCTACAGGAAAAAGAAGGGAGGAATCATAAATAAGTATGCAAACTAAGCAGATGAAATACCATAGTCCCTCCTTATCCATGGTTTTGTTTTTCTTGGTTTCAGTTACCTACGATACAGTACAATAAGATACTTTGAGGGAGGGAGGAAGAGAGAGAGCACATTCACATAACTTTTATTATACTATATTGTTCTATTTTGTTGTTAATCTCTTACTGTTTCTAATTTATAAATTAAACCTTATTATAGGTATGAATATTTAGATGGCAGATGGTCTGGTTTGGCTTACAGTTTTTACTGTACAATGGTGTGAAAATGATACACATTCAGTAGAAATTATACTTTGAGCCTCCAATTAACCATTCTATTTTTCATTGTCAGTACAGTATTCAGTAAATTACATGAGATGTTCATTCTACTATAAAATAGGCTTTGTGTTAGATGATTTTGCCCAACTGAAGGGCAAAGTGTTCTGAGCACTTTTAAGGTAGGCTAGGCTAAGCTATGCTGTTTGGCAGGTTAGGTGTCTTAAATGTATTTTCAACCAACAGTATTTTCAACTTACAATGGGTTTCTTAGGACATAACCCCATCATAAGTCAAGAAGCATCTATATAGGAAAAAACATAGTATTAATACATATAGAGTTCAGTACTATCTACATTTTTAGGCATCCACTAGGGGAATATATCCCCTATGGATAAGGGGGGATTACTGTAAAATAAGGAACTTATTACCTCCAGGAAAAAAAAATAAGAAATGAGATGTAACTATAGTACACTACAGTGCTCAGCTGTGAATAATATTTATATAGCCATCACAATGTAAGCACTGAACATTGATTTGACTAAAAGTTATAAATAAGGAGAAAAGGAAGCAAGAGGAAATAGCAGAGCAGTGTTGAAAGAGCTAGTTTCTCATTTTTCATAACATAGTCAATTAATGACATCTAAAATTGATATAGAAAAATGTAGCAGTATATGTAAACATGCAGAAATATGGAGATATGTAAATTGCAGAAGGTATCGGGAAAAGAGCCCAAAGTAATTATATCTGAAGAGATGAACCCAGAAAAATGGGAATCGTGGGGCCAGGAACCACTAATTTTGCTATAGGTCTTTTAGTAACATTTAACTGTGAATCATGAGCATGCATTACTTTCATAAAAATAAAACCTAAAACAAACAAACAAAAAAAGAATTGGAGAATGAGAACTGAGGCTCCTAATAAACCAACTAATTCTTCTTTTACCCATAGTAGAAATAGTCAGTGTGAGGAGAGAGAGCTAATCCAGGGGATGAGGCAAAGGAGCAGTGACCAGATGGTTACTGTTTATTGTTCATTTTGCTTTTTTCTATTTGTTTTTTTTACCTGGATTCTGGTAAGGTGCCCAAAAACTCATTTTAGGATGGGATAAGACACACGTAAGATTTTCAACTCTGTTCTACTGATCCAAGAAGTCTGAATATTTGGCTTCAAACTGGCTCAATACCTGATCTTAGAATTTATTGGGTACTGGGAACACATTCTGAGTACCATATGTCATCCACAAAAGTTATTGAAAAGTGTTTTCAATGTTTATTTATGTGCATATATATCATTATATCTTTGTCTTGTTAGGAGGAACCGAGAGGAACATCCTGTTACTTTTAATAGACTATCAACCACCATATTAATAAATCATACCTTAATAGTAGGAAGCTCTGGCCCCTAACAGGAATAGCCTAACGGCACAAAAAACTCCATATGGCCACCGCTTCCTATAGCCATTGTGGGGAAGTCCTGGTAATTATGCGAACAGAACAATAAACAGTAAGCATCTGGTCACTGCTGCTTTGCCTTGTGTCCAGGAATAGCTCTCTCTCCTCACACTGACCATTTGTACTATGGGTAAAAGAAAAATTAGTCAGTTTATTAGAAGCCTCAGGATTAGCTCTTGGAGTGAAAGCTGAATTTTAAGAGAGCTCCATGGAGTGATCTAGTCAAGGTATAATCAGGACAGATTTGGTAATGGAGTGGCTAGGTAAAGAGAGGAGGAAAAGATACCGCTATGTGTTTGTTTTCGCTCCATAGACATCGTTTAGAAGCATATGTATTTGTATTATCTTCTTTCTGGAGTACAAGTTCATTCCAGATTTTTTAAAAGTATCTTCTTCCTATTCAGGAAAGGTATAAAGCATCATATCTAATTTAATGGATATTAAATTTTAACTGATGATAATGTAGTTTACTTTACCATTCTTAAAAACCCATACTCAATTTTTATTTAACAGCTGAGTTTAGGCAAGAGAGAGATGCACTATTTCCCAAGTGAATTTAAACTATGTGACCTGCCAATCTAAGCCATTCAGACCAAAGATAAAGAATTTCAGGATTTTTTCCTCCACTAATTATATATACTATAAACCTCAAAGATCATGGGCATATATATATATAACCTGTTCAGCACCTCACAGAGGACCATGTACAAAATGGAATTTAATGCATGCAGTTCGTAGTGATGGTGGTAACCTCAACCCTTGGTTTCACTTGACCCATACAAAAACAGAATCAATCATCCCACACTGCCTTTTGTGTAAATTACAGCTTGTGTTTTTCTGTTGAATACTTACCAGAAATGTTGCAATGTGAAAGCTATAAACGAAGGATGATGGCTGTCATGTCCTTGGAAGTAATTTGCTTAGCAAATGATCAATACTGGAAATACATTTTGGATGCAGGTGATGTAAAATCTGTCTTTTTCTTAGGCTATTTTATGTAGAACTATATTATATTTAAGGTAATCATTGAAAATATATTTTTAGTTGTAGAGGAAACCTTTTAGTTGATTTTAAGTTTCTTTTTCTAAGGTACCTGTCAGCCATATATTTTGTTTTCCACATGGAAGCTGTACAGGATCAAAAAGCTATATACATTCCATTTCTCTAAAAGTTTGCAAACTTAAAAACTAATTTTAAATTACTTTACCATACTATTCTTATATTTACTTTCATTTAGAAATTGGTCCTGTTTTTTTATTTGCACCATTTACTTTTGAAATTAAAATTTCAAAGCAGATTTAGAATCAGGCCTGGTTTGTTATTAATACTAGCTCTGCATTTAGAACGCAGGCTAATTGCTTAGCTTCTCTAGCCTAGTGTCTTCATTAATAAAATGATTCTACCTCATATAGTTGTTTTGAGAATAGCACTGTCGAATATAACTTTCTGAAATGATGAAAATCTTCTATCACTGCAGTCCACAACCCCCAGGCCACGGCCCGGTACCGGTCCATGGCTTGTTAGGAAAACAGGGCCACACATCACTGCCTGACCTCTGCCTCCCGCTACGGGCCCCAGCCTCCTGGGCCCTTCACCTACCATCCGTGGAAAAATTGTCTTCCATGAAACCAGTCCCTGGTGCCAGAAAGGTTGAGGATGACTATATTTGAAAATGTCCAATATTGTAGCCATTCCCCTAATGTGGATATTGAGCACACATGAGTTGTTCCATAAATAGTAAATGAATAGATTAAAATGTATTTGATTGTAGATAGTCCCCTAATGTGTTCCTAAAAATATGTACAAAAAGCTCTATGTCCAAAAAGTGAAGTACAGACTTAAACAAGTCATGAAGGATATTTCATTTCAGGTAGTTAAATAAGACCCTAATTATACCCATTATATTTTCTAGCATTTTGTATATGTTCTATAATGTGCTCTCTTTTTATTTCACATTGAAGTGATATAACAAGCATCCAACTGAAGCCAGATTTTCTATTTTCACCATGCCCAGTGATTTCCATATTTGAACCAATTGTAATTAATGAGGCTAATGTTGCATTTTACTAGATCTAGTACTTTTTTTCACTTGCTAATATAGAATAAGGATAAAATATAATAAAATGCTCAAATAATTGCACAACCACTGCCATCCAAAGTTGATGCAATAACCCAAACTGAACTCTACCATGTGGTAGCTTAAAGAATTTATTTATAAATGATTTTAAGCCAAAATGCAGTGTTTCAAAGATGGCTTAGGGTTGCTAATATAAACTGTATGCCTGTGTGCTGTGTGAAAACCAAATGTATGAACAATGAGAGCTCCCTGTACTTTAGACCAGTCAGAAAGTTTATTTATATAGTTTCAAATGATAATTTTATAAACATTTTATAGAATTACTTGCTATCTGCAGCATGTCAAGCAGAGAAAAAGAAAAAAATTTTTAAATAATAATTATTTGCTATTTATATTGCAATGCCCATAAACATTATTTAAATATTGTCATGATAAATTTACTACAAATGGTTACAGATAATTCCTGATGTTTTTTGTCTTTTCATTACAGGCACCATTCCTGCCTTAATCAATCTATTAAAAAGTTCCAAAATAAAATTACAGTGCAAAACAGTTGGGTTATTGAGTAATATCTCAACCCACGCAAGTATAGTGCACGCTTTGGTAGAGGCAGGAGGCATTCCAGCTCTGATCAACCTACTGGCTTACGACGAACCTGAACTACACTCCCGCTGTGCTGTCATTTTGTATGATATCGCTCAATGTGAAAACAAGGATGTTATTGCCAAATACGTAAGTCTTTTTCATAGAACATCCCCATTTTTGACTGAGCTTGACTCACATGGAAGCTAAAGGCCCATGTTACTATACAGTGGCAAAACTCTCAAGGAAGAATAAAGCAGGGAAAGGGGAGAGAGAGGGAGCCTGACAAAAAATACTTCACTAAGAAGTTGGCATTTGAGTGCAGTCCTGATGTAGATGAGGGAGTATTTTTCATATGTTAATATATGTTGATTGTTTTTTGCTGCTTACAAGAAAATACTATAAGAAACACTGCCATTCTGGCTATTTCTGTTCTGGCTGAGAAATGTCTAATTGTGTACCAGAAAGTATTAGAAGAAAATTTTTTTCATGAACACCAAGTAATCTTTGCCATGCTGTATTTTCTCAGAAATCCTCTTTATTATATCTACTAATGTTTTATTTAAGATCTTTTAATACATATTTACAAGTGAGGTGGTTTTATTTATTTGTTTGTTTTTTCTTTTCTTGTGATGGGATCTTACTATGTTGCTCAGGCTGGTCTCAAACTTCTGGGCTCAAATGATCTCACCTTACCCTCCTATGTAGCTGGGATTACAGGTGCACGCCACAGCACCTAGCTAATAAAGACTTTTTTTATAGTTTTATTTAGGTAATGCTTCTTCATTATGGATTAAGTCCTTTAACATTGTAAAATGTATCTTTTTTGGTGAAGTTTAATACTTTTACCTTGAATTCCACCTTGTCCAAAATTATTAATATGTTTGTGAACTCTGTTTTCTTGTGTTATAATATCTAATTTGCCTTTGTTCATCCTTTTTAACATTTCTGAGTCGTTTCAGTTGTATTTGTTATCAATCATTTGGAGAATATATTAGAAATGTAGACATTTCCAGGCCTACCTCCAGAGTTAGTCTTATTCATTTAGACCTAATAATGTTCAGTGATTCTGATAATTAGCCAGAGTTAGTATAACTATGTTACTTGTATGCAGTATACTTAGTTTTCACTTTGTCATTTACTTTTTCACTGAGTTAGCTAATTTATAGATATTGATGTGCATGTTTAATTTTAGTTCTGTCATAATATTATTGTTTTTATTTTTTATTGTTCTTTAAATCTTCTACTGTATAATCAGTATTTTCTATCTATTTTTTCTTTATCTTTGATGTCCAGGACTTACACATCAATGTTAGCTACCCATTTTTCCTGGGACTTTGTGTACCTTTTCAACATATACATTCACATTCTTTTGGTTTGGGAATGCTTTCTTGAATCCACGTCTTTAAATGTTTTTTTCCATAGTATTACTTCAGTCCATTCATACAACAAATATTTGTTGAGTTTATTATATGGCAGATACTATTCTAGATTCTGGGGTTATAGCAGTGGACAAAGTAGACAATTCCAGCCTCTATGGAGCTTTTATTCAAGTTGGGGGTAACAAGACAATAAACAAAACAAATAAGCCAAAGATGAGAATAGGTGTTTGGAAGACAACAAAACAGGGAAAGGGGAGAGAGGGAGCCTGGTGAAAAATACTTTACTAAGAAGTAGGCATTTGAGTACAGTCCTGAAGTAGATGAGGGAATGTTTTTCATATGTCTTTCTCTTTGGAAGGCAATCTAGGCAGAGGAAATAAGTGCACAGTAAATGAATTGGGAGTGTGCCTGGCTGATTCTAGGAGTAGCAAGAGAGAAGCAGGAAACACTCAGCTGTGTAATGGTGGGCCACACGGGACATAGGGCCATATAGGCAATTGTTAGACACCTTGTCTTTTAGTCTGAGTATTCTCTGGGAAGTTTCATGAAAAAGTTTACATTATTTTACATTCTATGTTGAAATAGGTAGGCAAGGGTGAATGCAGAAAAACTAATTAAGAAGCTATTGCAGTAATTCAGGTGAAAGATAATGGTGTCTTGAACTGGAGTGGCAATAGTGGAAATGGTGAGAAGTAGTCATATTCTGTATTATGTTTTAAAATATATGGTTGAGCCATCAGGAATTGTGGGAAAGGTGAAATATCTGGAAGAACTAATAAAGAAGACTAAGAAGGAATGGTCAATGAGATAGAAGGAACCTTGGATCTGTTGTCCTATCAGCCAATGAAGAAAGTGTTTCAAAGAGAATAGAATGATCAATAGTGTGAAATGCCATTGCAAGATTAAATATTGACCAATGAATTACTGAATTCATTGATCAAGTCTCCACCCTTGTCTCAAAAAATCTTCCCTGAGCTCTGATATCTCTCCTATGTACTCTTGTTTTATAGAGGTGATTGGTTCATTCACTTTTTTCATTGATAATAATACCACATTTAGTTAAAAAAAATTTTTTTTTTTTTTGAGACAGGATGTCACTTTCTTGCCCAGGCTGGAGTGCAGTGGCATGATCACTGCTTACTGTAACCTCAAACTCCTCAACTCAGACAATCCTCCTGCCTCAGTTTTCCGAGTAGCTAGGATCACCAGCGCACGCCACCATGTTCAGCTAATTATTTATTTTATTTTTTCGTAGAGACAGGGTCTCGCTATGTTGCTCAAGCTGGTCTCAAACTCCTGATCTCCAAGTGATCCTCTTGCCTCAGGCTCTCCAAATGCTGGGATTATAGATGTGAGCCACCATGCCTGGCCTGGTTACAATTTTCATCTCCTTTGTGGCAACATTTTTCTAATGAGCATCTATTTTAGTCTGTTCCTGCTGCTATAACAAAATACCACAGACTGGATAATTTATAAACAACAGAAATTTATTTCTTACAGTTCTGGAGGCTGGAAAGTCCAAGATAAAGGTACTGCATGTTTGGTGTCTGGTTAGAGCTACTGTCTGTTTCTAAGATTGTGCTTTGTTGCTGTGTCCTCACATGGCAGATGTCAGAAAGGCAAAAGGGCCTAGCCACTTCCCTCCAGCCCTTTTATAAGAGTCACTAATCCCATTCATGAGCGTTCCACCCTCATGACTTAATCACATCCTAAAGGTACCACCTCTTAATACTACCACATTGGGGTTCAGTTCCAACATAGAAATTTTGGAGTGCACATATATTCAAACCATAGTATTACTCTTCATCTGTCATAAGGTTTTTTCTATTTTTTTCTTATATTTGAATAGATTCTGTGCTGGTTCCTTTTTGATCATTACTTATCTTTCTATTAGGCGAGTTCTTTCTGATCCAGCTATTTTCAGGAAGTATACACGGGAATGGGCCCAGATCTGTGTTCTAGGTTAGCAAGAATATGTCACAGGCTTGTATGCATGAGTTCTTTTACCTTTATTTTACTTAGCCAACAGTGACTGGTCCTGCATAGTGCCTCATAATGCAGATTCTGTCTCCCCCACAATGTGGAATAAGTCTCTTCCTTTTACCTCACCAATAGATGACTTCTGTCAAACACATATTATCAGTTTGATTCCTTGATCATCCTTTCTTTCTCTGATTTTTTGAAACTTTATACCAAATTGGTCCAGGAAAAGAGCCTGCTGCCATTCTGCATATCTATTCCTATTGTTCCAGACAGGGAATGTGTGTTTATTTTTCTACTCCTAAAGGTAGAACCACTTAATTTGGAAAACTGCTCTGACAGCATTTCCTGTGGTCAGTGGCCATGGGAAAACTCTCTGATTATCTGTTAGTAACTCATACACATTTATTATATTTCAATACTACAGATATCTCCCAGCTTTATTGAAAGTGGGTTTGCATTTTTGTTTCTTATTTTCCTTGACATTCTTGTAGTATTTCTGTTGGTAGGGAGAATGCCATTTTTACTCCATTTAAAATTAGGAAAGTATATTCACATCTAAAAATAATATTTTGAGCCAGGCACAGTGGTGCATGCCTATAATCCCAGGAGGATCGTTTAAGCCCAGAAGTTCGTGTCTAGCATGGGCAACATAGTGAGACCTGTCTTTTAAAAAAATATAATAAATCCCAGCACTTTGGGAGGCCAAGGTGGGAGGATCACTTGAGTCCAGGAGTTTGAGACCAGCCTGGGCAACTTAGTGAGACCCCATCTCTGCAAAAAAATTTTTTAAAAAATTAGGTGGGCATGGTGGTGCACACCTATAGTTGCAGCTACTTGGGAGGCTGAAGCAGGAGGATCACTTAAGCCCAAGAGTTCAAGGCTGCAATGAGCTATGATTGTGCCACTGTACTCTAGCTGGGGCGACTGAGTGAGACTCTCTCCAAAAAAAAAAAAAAAAATATATATATATATTTTCATTGAATGCTTACTTTAATGTTAAAGCATAAGATTTGCTCAAAGTTGTATTAACTGTTACTTAATGTGTCATATCAGTAGACACATTTGATTATAGGTAATTGTTCTAAATAAGCAGATATTTACAGCAAGAAAGATTATAGATGTGTGTTTCTAAATAAAGATTGCAATTATCTTAAATAAATTAAAATGTAATTACTTTTTTGATTTATTCTTAGAATGGAATCCCAGGTCTGATAAATCTCTTGAAGTTAGACATAGAAAGTGTGCTAGTAAATGTAATGAACTGTATACGGGTATTATGCATAGGTAATGAAAACAATCAAAGAGCAGTGAGAAACCATAAAGGCATCCAACATCTTGTCAGATTTCTGAATTCTGATTCAGGTGAGCCTCTATCTCTGTATTATTTTATAGTGAACAGATATGCTAAGTGAAGCAAACATGAATTTGGACTTGTCCTATATAAATAGATATCCTGAATTTGTCTTCAAATAGATCTCGATATGTGTAACATAACCTAAATATCTTAAACACTTAAATTTAAACTGCTCGGTTTATAAAAGGAATTGACTCTCAAAAGCAGATTTTAAAAAAATGTTTAATTAGACATGTTTATCAATAGAAATATTGACATGGATAATGAAAATAATGCAGATCATATGCCCAGGGGAGTAGATATCTTCTTGTGTGAATAATACACATATTGACCATTGGTAGCTATTTGCAAGTTACAACAAGGACTTCAGATTTACTGTTAGATATTTGATATAAAAATTCAAAGTTATCAGGAAGCATTAGGCCAATTATCAGTTTATAGAGTGCATGTCAGTCCCAAGAACATCAGAAGCTATGTGGCAGTTTCTTCAGCTCCTGCAAATGGTCTCTTAGGTCCTGTAAGCATAACCTTATTCCACAGAGCATACGAAACAGTATGAGCTTCAAGTCTATGATTTTCCCCAAATTTGAGGAAAGAAACAATTGTGAAAAACTTATCCCTTTTCTGTCTTTCTGTTCCAGTTCACCAGGAATAAATGCAGAATAGACACATTGGTTAAAGTGTAAGTCAAAGTTATGGATGAGGGGAATGTTACAAAGGACTCTCTTTTACTTTAAAATTTCAAAGTTAAGCAAATGTCATCTTCTAAGAATCCTATCATGCAGTGAAATCATTTGAAAGCCCTCCCCTTCTATAACAAATTCCTTAAGGTCTTTCCGTTCAAATTTTCCTCCAGCATTTTAACTATGCTCTACTTTATCATTTAAAAATACCATCAGAGAGGGTTAGCTTTTTATGTATATTTAGCCATATAAATTTTACTTGTTTATAATTATTTTTTATCGTTTTTTGTTTGTGTTTTATCTTAATTAAAATTTAAAGATAGGGACTAGGTCTTTCATTTCTACTTTTGTTCTCCCAACCCTAGATGCTAGAACAAAGTACAAATTGTACTAGCAGTTTGAATAAACAAATGATAAATGAGTTCATGAAAGAAAGCTATAGAAATAAATTACTAGAATAATTTCTTTTGGGGCTCTTGCCTTACCCGAAACCTAAATATTAATAAAAGTAATTTTTCCTATACTGTAATCTGTATTATCCCTATTCTCCAAGAAAGATAAATAATTTTGAAATAAATTTTTGTTTCCAAGACAGGGTCTTGCTCTGGTGCCCAGGCTGGAGTGCAGTGGTGTGATCACAGCTCACTGTAGCTTCAAACTCCTGAGCTCAAGCAATCCTCCAGCCTTAGCCTCCTAAGTAGCTGGGACTACAGGTGTACATCACCACACCCAGCTAATTTTTAAATTTTTTGTAGAGATGGGGTCTCATTATGTTGTCCAGGCTGGACACAAACTCCTGTCCTCAAGCAATCTTCCTGCCTTGGCCTCCCAAAGTGCTGGGATTACAGGTGTGAGCCACCATGCCTGGCTTGAAATAAGTTTTACTCTTTAGTTAAGACCCCTATATAAATTTAGTGCTTTAACAAATAGTCATCTTGGATGTTACCTGAGTTGTTAAGTTGTAAGGGATCACAAAGGAATATTATTCCAATTATCTTCTTAACCATTCTGAACTACTTTAAAGTTTTATATAATAAGTAAAATGATTCCAAAGTAGGTTCACATACAGTTTCTTGAGACCATAGATTTGCTAACATCTTCTTAGTTTGAACCTCTATTTCCAGAGATTCTTTAAGACCACCTTTGCTAAGTTTGGTTTGTTTCAGGCTTTTGCTTCACCCATCTTTAGCTGCTTATATTCACACTCTTACATACATACATACATGTGTGCATGCATACATACTTTTATTCCCACAATGCTTCTGATATCATATAGCACACAACTGTCCTGTTCTGTGTTATTAACAAAAGTCTTTATGATAGACACCATAGAAACTGAAATATGTAACAGAAGCATACAAAATGTTTTTTTAACTTCAAGCTATCTGAAAAAAACTTAAAGGTCACCTCATTATCTTTCTTAGAATGATTGTTCACACATTTCACTGCAGAAATGTGTTTTCTCTAGACCGCCTGAGACATTACATAATATATATGTTCTCATTACCTTTTTTTTTTTGAGACAGAGTCTCACTCTGTTGCCTGGGCTAGTGCTGTGGCATCAGCCTAGCTCACAGCAACCTCAAACTCCTGGGCTCAAGCAATCCTCCTGCCTCAGCCTCCTGGGTAGCTGGGATTACAGGCACGCGCCACCATGCCCGGCTGATTTTTTCTGTATATTTTTAGCTGTCCAATTAATTTCTTTCTATTTTTTTTTTTGGTAGAGACAGGGTCTCGCTCTTGCTCAGGCTGGTCTCGAACTCCTGAGCTCAAACAATCCACCCGCCTCGGCCTCCCAGAGTGCTAGGATTACAGTTGTGAGCCACCGCGCCCGACCCTCATTACCTTTTAAAATCTCAAAACTTTGGAATTATGACCCCAAAAGTTTTAGATAAAGGCTACCTTCACCATTAGTCTTTCTCTACCCAACTTTTACAAGTTGGAATTCTTCAAGCTTCCCTTCTTGTCCTGTTGATTCTTTCACACAGCCTACTTTTCCTTAACAATCTTACTTATCCCCAACGACTTTGTTGGAGTTATAATCTATTCTTCCCAGTTCTCTATCCGCATCCCTGACCTCTCCCCTGAGCTTTAGAGCTAGTCTGGATTACTGAAGAGCTAAAGACAGACATCTTTCTCCTTTTAGAATCTGGGTCCAATTGAGAAATAGACACAAGAATCAAATAGAGATCAAAACTTCAGCCTTATTGCTGGAATTCTTTCTTTGAGAAAACAGCAAAAAATGCCCCAAAGAACCTAAGCCATGCATTTGCAATGACTCATTCTTCAAACTAAGAAATTATGTAACTCACTCTTCCTCTCATGGGGAAGAATGAATAAGAGGTAAATTTTTATTCTTACCATTTCTGAGTTGGAGGTGGGAGGGAGAATTTCTACTGATGCAGGAACATTGGGTAAGAGAAAGCATGGCTTTCCATACACTCTCTTAATTTTATTAATCTATTAGGGTTAATTAACATCCCAAGTGTTACTAGAGTGACCTATCTAAAATGCAAAGTTGATTATATCTTCTCCTTTTTAAATTACTCAGTGACTCTTTATCAATGAGGAAAGGTCTACATTTGCAGCATGGCCTATAAGGCCTCCCAACTTCCCTACTTCAAGAGAAAATGACCTTCCTGTCACTTTCTATCACTCTCTTTTTTCTCTGACGTTACTCTTAAGTAATATTAGACTTATTGCTATGTCATTTACTCTGGCCTTTCATTTTTCTCCACAAGGTCAAGGACCTTGTTTTGTTGGTTCTTCATCATATCCCCAGTGGCTAGGACAGTGTCTGTCTGGACATAGTAGCTACTCAATAAATATTTGTCAAATAAATAAATGATTAGATGATTAAATGAAAAGATTCACAATAAAATACAGTTAATATATTTGCTATATATTGATACAAAGTAGATATATAAATTGGTATAAACAATAAGGCCTTAATAGAGAGATAATTAATCTTAACAGTATATGAAAGAACAAAGTGCTAGATAATAGAATGTCTGGAGGATATTGGTTAGCTGCATGAGTTCTAAAATATCTACAGTTTTTTTCTTTTTTTTTTTTTTTTAATCTTTCAGATCTCCTATGTACAGTTTTGCTTTTGGAAATATATTGATATTCTGCATAATAAAAATTAAATCTACAAGTCTGGGGGAAAACTACAACTGAAACAAACACAATTGTATTTCAAATGAATTACATAGCTAGATTTAAAAGGATAAAAAAATGAATATAGTGCTTTAATTATATACCCACTTTCTAGCGGTAAAAACAAAACAAACTCCTAACAGATCTTGAATTCTTTTTAGTGGGTTTGCATTGCATAGTGATACGGATAGAAGAACTCTGAACCTGTGTTACAAGTACTGTAGGACTGAACAAGTAAATAAATGTGTCAAGATTATTGGGTTTCTTATTGTGGAAAGAAATGTGCAGAATGAGGGAAGGCAACCCCTGTGGGGTTGGATTGGAATTGGAAGTGTACGTATATATAATGGGTCTAGAAGCAATGACACTCCAGTAGTAATGAGCACACCTAGCACCCAAATATCAGTTTCTAAATATAATCCTTCATTAAAAGGAACTGGAGCGTCTTGGAGAAATAGTTGATTCCAGGGCAGGGGCAGAGAAGGTATGTGATGAATCAGGATCACCATATTGTGACAGAAAGTAAGGAAATCCTTTTAAAAAAAGATGGTAGGTCAAGCAGTGGCTCACACCTGTAATCCCAACACTTTGAAAAGCCGAGGCAGGAGGATTGCTTGAGGGCAGGAGTTCAAGAACAGCCTGGGCAGCATAGTGAGACTCTGTCTTTACAAAAAAATCTTTAAAAGTTAGCCTGGCATAGTGGTATGCACCTGTAGTCCCAGCTATTTGGGTGGCTGAGGCAAGAGGATCCCCTGGGCCCAGGAGTTTGAGGCTGCAGTGAGCTATGATCGCACCCCTGCACTCCAGCCTGGGCAACAGAGCAAGACCCTGTCTCTTGAAAAAAAAAAAAAAAAAGATGGAGGCATATCTAAAGAATACTGGGACAATTCTTGAAGGGACTCCCCATTGGCCAAATCTTGGACAATTTGAGCTTCAATATAAGTAAGGAAATTAATGGGTTATAACTCACCAAATAAGAAAGAAATCTATGACCTCATCCTGATAATAACTATATAAACAAATAAATAAATAGAGAATAGGCAGACTCTTATAGTAAAATGCCAACTGTTAAATGTAAAAGGAATAGAACTGGAAAATTAATATTTTGCAAACATCATATTAAAGATTGGCTTAGGCAAAAATGTAAGTGGTTGCTAAATCTTGGTGGCAAATTTGATAAGTAGCAAAATATTTACATGGTCTTAAAGTGTTTCATTCCTTATTAGTTGCAAGGGGAAAAATAGCAATTATACAGTAGAGAAACTGGATGATCAAAATTAAGATTACCAATGAAGGATAGATGGACAGCATATAACTCTACATAAGATATCCCAAAAAGAACATAATGTCACTTTTTAAATATTCTTGATGGAAGGGCATATCCTGAATCATGAGGAAACATCAGAAAAACCCACATTAAGAAATATTCTCTAAAATAAATGTCCCATATTCATTAAAAATGCCTATGTCATAAAACACATATACACCCAACAACAACAACAAAACAACCCTGAGGAACTGTTCCAGATTATAGGAGACCAAAGAGACATAACTAAATGGAATACATGATCCTGGTGTGGATTGTGTACTGGAAGAAAGTAAGTGTGATAAAGGACCTTATTGTGACAACTGACACAATATGATTAGATAAAAGTCTTGCATCTACTAACTGCCCTGTAGTTACGTTAAGAGGATATCCTTGTTCTTAGTAAATACACATTTACTAAGAACAAGGAGATTATGGAGATAAAGGGCCACGATGTATGTATGCAACATACTCTCTAATTTAGAAAATTAAACTGTATAGATAGATAAAAATCAATATGGTAATAGATTAAAAATTTACAGATCCACGTAAAAGTATCCAGGAGTTTTCTGACTTATTATTACAGCTTTTCTGTAAGTTTAAAAAAAACACAACTGCAACTGGTTAATAAGCATATAGGAAAATGTTTAGACTCGGCAGTAATCAAAAATACAAAATTAAATGAGAGACCACTTTTTGCTCATCAAATTAGCAAAGTTTATTTTATTTTTTTTAAGAGATAGGATCTCACTCTGTAGCCCAGGCTGTGATCATAGATCACTATAACCTTGAATTCCTAGGCTCAAGCGATTCTCCTGTCTCAGCCTCTTGCGTAGCACACTACCATACCCAGCTAACTTTTTTTTTTTTTCATTTTTTTCAGAGACAGGGCCTATGTTGCCCAGGCTGGTCTTGAACTCCTGACCTCAAGTAATCCTGCCTTGGTCTCACAAAGTCCTGAGATTATAGGCATGAGTCACCATGCCTGGCCTATGTATTTATTTTTAATGATAATACCTAAACTCAAAAAAAAAAAAAAAACCGTAGTAACATTGATACTCTTAAACTCTGATTATAGAAAAGTAAAATGCTATCATCATTTTTGAAATGCAATTTCCTAAGATATACTGAGTTGTTCCTGTAATCCCTGGAATTCTATGCTAAGGGAAAAAAAACACAGGAAAGAAATACCTTACATACCAGAAAGATTTCTCCTGGAATTGTTTAAAAATACAGTGAAAAGTTGGAAACAACATCTATTTTGAAATGTGAATGGCTAAGGAAATGTGATACACCCACCCACTAATGGAATATTTAGAAGACAATGATGTTCATAAAGAATGGGAAAATGTTTTAATGGTAAATAAAATGATATTATTTAAAGTAAAACGGTATTAAATATGTCTATAACTACCTAAATCTATCTGTCTTCATAAGAAATAGTAGAAGAGATTAAACCAAAAATTTGATTGGGTTTAGGTGGTAAATCTGGACAGTTTTATTTCTTTTTTCTATTTTTCATTTTCTAAATTTTCTATGAACTTTCTCTAAATTTGATTTTATAATATGAGAAACTAATGATATGCTGCACTTTGATATTTTTACTTTTTAAAAAATTTATTTAACTTGTTATTGAATTCATTTCAAGATGTGTTGAAAGCCGTATCTTCCGCTACAATTGCTGAGGTTGGGCGTGACAATAAGGAAATTCAGAATGCTATAGCTATGGAAGGAGGGATTCCTCCTCTGGTGGCTCTTTTTAAAGGGAAACAACTTAATGTCCAAATGAAAGGTGCAATGGCTGTAGAATCACTGGCAAATGGCAACCCTCTTATACAGAAAGCGTTTCTGGAAAAATCATTAACCAAGTATCTGTTAAAACTCCTAAAGGTAGGAATTTTATGATTACTGGTCACTTTTCTTAGATGACATATTCCATTTTGAATTTTAAATGAATAGAAAATAAATTCTGGAATAAACATTTTATAAAATATATATTCCTAAAGTATTCGATAAATGCTCACTGAACAAATGAAATATTTTTTTAAATAGGCATTTCAAATAGAGGTTAAGGAACAAGGAGCTGTAGCACTTTGGGCCTTGGCAGGGCAAACGCTGAAACAACAAAAGTACATGGCAGAACAGATTGGATACAACTTTATAATAAATATGCTTTTGTCACCATCAGCTAAAATGCAGTATGTTGGTAAGTTATTTTCTGTACCTAAATCTGTACAATATAGAACAGGGCACTGGAGTATCATAAATGTTTTTTGCTTTTCTTTACCAGGAGGTGAAGCTGTCATAGCTCTAAGTAAGGACAGCAGGATGCATCAAAATCAAATATGTGAAGGGAATGGAATTGCACCATTGGTTCGCTTACTAAGAATAAGTAAGATAGCTGATGGCACGCTTCTCAGTGTTATCAGAGCAGTGGGATCCATTTGTATTGGTTTGTGTGCTTATTCTCCATTTCTTAAATATTTGTAAGAAAAAGAACAGACTTAGTAGAGAAATAGAAATTAATCTCTTCCTCTCTATCCCCACTGTTGGAGCCCTGAACGATATTTATCTATAAAATGCTATGATTAATTTTTAAAAATTTCTCCAAGACTTTGGTGAATAAAAGTGGTGTAGTTAAAAATTTATGTTGGTCTTGCTCTTGAACTATGACTGTAAAGGAAAATAAGGACAGTAAGCCTTGGCTATTTTGACTGAAAGAAATCTCATTTTTCAAGTTTAAGAGAAATACAGTTTCTCTTTTGAATCACAAGGACTATGTTTTTAAAGATATAGAAGGGTTGCTAATGCTGGGGTACATTTTTTTCAATTCCATTTTTTTTTTTTTTTTTTGAGACAGAGTCTCACTCTGTCACCCCAGGTAGAATATAGTGGCATGATTGTAGTTCACTGCAACCTCGAACTCCTGGTCTCAAACGATCCTCCTGCCTCAGCCTCTGGAGTAGCTGGAACTACAAGTGTGCGCCACCACGCCCAGCCAATTTGTTTGTATTTTTAGTAGAGATGGGGTCTAACTTTTGCTCAGGCTGGTCTTAAACTCCTGACCTCAAGTGATCCTCCCACCTTGGCCTCCTGGAGTGTTAGGATTACATGCGTGTACCACTGTGCCTGGCCCAATTACAGTCTCTTTCAATAATGATTCTTTGTTTATATAAAGTGGCCTTTCATTGCAAAGGAATTGACATTTTGGGATACCCGAATAATGTGGAATTGTTAGTGACTGACCTACCAAAAAATTAAAATTTGGATTCTTTGCTGACTTTTATGAATGCAGGGTGCTGATTGTAGACTGCTTCTTGCAAACAAGAGGGAAAAAGAGATCTTTATTTCTAGATCATTGTATTTCCTCAAAAATAGTCCAGCTTTAGTGAAGTATATAGAAATTGGTTCCAAATATTTTTTTCTCCTTGCTTGCAAAAAGCTACCTGCAGAAATTCATTAACTGCTCCAAGACAATCAGCCAAAGAGGATTAAGTTTCTTTTTTTAGCCAGAGACTATGATATAAATTACAGGTATTTCTAAAATTCTAGTAAATAATAATATATATGCAAGGTTCACACACACACACAATCAATTTCTTTTCATTAGTTCACTTCAAGTCTGTCCGCGTCAGTGGGAGGGGGTGAAGGAAACAAAAGTGTTCTTTTTCCTTCTACTTTCCCCAGTTCCTTAAAATTTACTTATACAATATGTAGGTGACTCCTCTTCATTGTTCACAGAGAGGCCTAATCTTGTATTTGTATGTAAGTATATAAACCTACTGTACATGTATTGTGACATTTATTGGCAAAAGGACAGAATCAAAATTGTGCATATTTACTAGAAAGAGATAAGTGACTAGAGTTTCTCTGTTCAGATTAGGCCTATAATTTAAAGTAGCACATTATAAAGGGAGATAGTAAGATTATCTTTTTAGCATGTGAAATTTAAAAAAAAATCTAGAAATTAACTTAGATGACATATTCCATTTTGAATTTTAAATGAATAGAAAATAAATTCTGGAATAAACATTTTATAAAATATAAATTCCTTGGTAATTTACTCTAGTCATCTTTATAGAAATAAACTTTTTATGGAAAACAATAGTAACTATAAACTTAAGTACCTAGCACATATTTCTTCAATAACTATTGTTCCTTAATAGTATAGCATGTCTAATTTCTTCACTTTGTAACTATTATAAAACCATTCACAATTCTAATAATACATTCTCCATGTTTATTCACTTTTGCCTTTTAAAAAATTAATTCAGGACTATTAAAATAGTGTCAATATAGCATTTCCTTATGTAATTTACTAACTGTATTACCTTAGGACACTTTATCAACCAAAAATATCAAGCTATGTTTGACATTAGCATTTATAAGATGGAAAAAAATATTACCTCATTGACACGTGGACTCTTAACAGGTGTAGCTCATACAAGCAATCCTGTTAGTCAACAATTCATCGTAGAAGAAAATGCCTTTCCAGTACTTATCCAGCTGTTAAGAAATCACCCTTCTCCTAACATTAAGGTACATATATAGGTTTATAATTTTTTTCTGATATAGTAAAAATTAATAGAAATATCATTTTAAAGAATAATTTCTATATGCAAGCTCACAAGCATAAAAAAATATTTAACCTTTTAAACAAAATCCTAGAAGTTTTAAACCAAAAAAGGTGGCTACAAACCATAAGATAGTAGTAAATTTTATTAAAATATGATTTCTTCAAATAAGAAAATCTTACATCTTTCCTCTTCAAATAAATTTTTTCCTCAGAAACTTGATTATTTATTCACAGAACTTCTTCCCTACCTCCTCAGATATTGATTGCTATAACTGGGTGGGGATGATGGGGATCTATGACTTCTGTGGCAACATTGTCAAATATACATGAATCTTATCAGTATTACACCATCAAAGCGGCCCTACCTTCCACCAAGCAGCCTCTGTTGGCTGGCTGTTTTCTCAAGGCTGGACAATATGAAGAATCATTGAGAGTTGTTGAAGAAGTCATTCACTCTTCCATTTACTTCTAGTAAAATGACTTTAATAAAATGACATTCATAGCTGTTCAGATCCTTTTACCAAGGCTTTAGAAATTCATGACATCTATATAGTTGGCCAGGCAGGAAATTATAATAGCAAAAAATACATTTTTTCCTCAAAATTTGGTATAGGCTCTGTTGGAGATGAGGAAATATAAATAACATAGGAGGAAAATATGTAAGTAAACAACATTGTTTCTTTTAACGAATGTGTTTGTTATCAGAAAAGATGTCTTAAGTTATGTAGCCTTTCTGGCTATGAAAGAGATTATTTTATTGCAAGAGTTGATTAGGGAAACAAAAGGAAGAAGAATATGCTACCAATCTTTTGGATTAAATTATAAATAAAAACTACACTGACTTACGAAAAAAAAAAATTTAAAAAAAAAGGCCGGACGCGGTGGCTCACGCCTGTAATCTTAGCTCTCTGGGAGGCCGAGGCGGGCGGATTGTTTGAGCTCCGGAGTTCGAGACCAGCCTGAGCAAGAGTGAGACCCCCGTCTCTACAAAAAATAGAAAGAAATTAGCTGGACAACTAAAAATATGTAGAAAAAATTAACTGGGCATGGTAGCACATGCTTGTAGTCCCAGCTACTCGGGAGGCTGAGGCAGAAGGATCACTTGAGCCCAGGAGTTTGAGGTTGCAGTGAGCTAGGCTGATGCCACAGCACTCTAGCCCAGGCAACAGAGTGAGACTCTGTATCAAAAAAAAAAAAAAAAAAAAAAATTAAAAACTATACTGACTTAAAGTACAAGTAAATTCCATAAGACTATTGAAAATACCATATAAAAATACATATTTATTTTAAAATAGGCATTTTCATGGTAAAACCATTTACTTCAAAATTGCATCCATCTATATTTTAGTATACATTTTCAGTGAGTTTTGAAACTTGTTAGAACATAAATACATTTCAGTACTTTTCCTCAAGATAATCTATAATGGACAAAACATTTCACAATAATTCAATAACCATGCTTTTCAAATTCATAACATTTTTAATAGAAATGCATAGGATAGCACTTTAAAAACTTACCTATTGAGTCCCGGTATACAAGGTTCATCTTCCTAATGGGCTTCAGAATATTCATTAAATGACTCCAGAACTAGAGGAAGAAAAAACTACTGCTCAGTACTGCTCCCCAAAGCTTTGCTCAAATTAATAGATATTGCATTAAAGCTTTACAACTCAGTCGTCTGTAGCTAACAAGCAGTTCCAAGCAGCTTTTTAACCCATGCCAGAAAATTTAAAAAAAAAAAAAATTCACGAAAGGGATACAACTATGCACTTAGGATAATACTTCCTTACATGCCCTGCCGGCCCTAGTTGGCTCCCCCAGTGCCCTTGAATGGAACTCTGTGATTGTCCCTACACACAGAGAGGAAGGATATTTTCCCAGCTGTTAAAAATTATGAGGGTCATTCCTCCAGAAGTTGCAAGTGCCGCTCTTTAAATACTAGCCAGAGAATTGGAACCAGTGGATATTTTAGCAGATTTTATAGTATTGTTCCACAATGTATTCTATATAAATGTTTGTACAATGAAATATGTCATTTGATAAAGCATGAATGAAAACTAAATTGATTTTTGAAAACCACATGTTTAGGTTGAAGTGGCATTTTCCTTGGCATGCATTGTGCTACGGAATGATTCGTTTCAAAAAGACTTACATGAAAATGAAGGATTTGAGTATGCTGATGTTCTTTATCTTCTTCACTCAACAGATAAGGTAATACTTTTACAAAATATTCAAGCTCATTTAGAAGAAAATGGTTTTCAGACCACATTGTCAAATTATCAAGTCTTCTTCATGACAATATTCAAATGTAGTATTTAAGAAAAGAAATGTAGAAGATCTCTTTATACATCATTAGTTCAGAATGATGTGATAATACAGCTTCATTGTTTTCGGAGTTGTCACATTTCATCTTTGAAGTGCACCAATTTTAATGCTTGGTGATGAGCCAAAAAAAAAAAAAAACCAAATCTCTTCTGTTCTGGATTAAACTGAGGTTTCTTTTAAATGTTTATTCTCAATTTCTGTTGTCCCATTGTCAATGATTTTGTGGACTGTAACTGGTCCACGGGCCACACTTTCAATAGTACTACCTTAGAAAAACAGGACCCAATGTCTACAGTGCATTTAGCCATCAGTGTCTCTCTCGGTTCTCAGAGATTTTAGAAAGACAAAGGAGAGTTGGGGGTGGAAGTGAGATGGAAGTTGTGTTATTTTTTTTTTTTAAATATCACATTTTACTGTGGTACATAAAAAGAAGTACTGCTATAAAGTTATGGGAAATATTAATAATAGGGTGAAGAAATTAATGTGTGATTCTCTAAGCCACCTTACCCTCTACTCTGTTCCCCCGCTGCATTTCACCTCCATACCCTGTTCCTCATGTACACTCTTCTCCCTTTTCTTCTACTACACATTCCACTCTAAAGCATTCTCCCTTCTCTCCCAGTCTGTTACCACCTGTTTCTCCCTCTGGACCCCACATTTGGCTCACAATAATTATATCCTTGTGCATCAGTTCTACAGTTATAGAGGATCTTAGAGAACTAGGTGTAAGGATAAACCAAAGGACTGATCTAGTCTTGGCCAAAATTTTTAATTCTAAGAATCATCACAATGTGGAGTTAAAATTTTCTAGGGTTTCTTATACTATATTTTCTCTCAAACCTACTTGCCCCATCGTACTCTGAGGGCTTTAGAGAAAGTACTGAACTAATGTGGTCCTTAATTAAACCTATAGTGGGAGATGTCAGATTACACAGACCTGTAGCAGAAATTAGTGGGAAGGGAGAGATGTTCAGTAACTAAATAGGTCACTGGATGAATAGCTACCTTATGGATAATGACAGGAGTGCAATAAAGATTAAGTCACTTAACCCAGATTCTTAAAACTCCTACCACATTGATCTTGTTTACATGGAGATCAAATAATTATGTGTTAATTTTAAAATTATAATTTAGTTCTTCTCATGCTATAAAACTAGAATAATATGTGAAATAGACCAATGAAAATGATTTTCAAAGGCACATAAAATTAGGTCTTAGTATTTTAGTTACTGTTAATCTACTCTTTTTGAATTAATTGTAATATATGACCTAATTAATTATAAATGTACTTTTGAATAGATGCTAGTGAGCATAAATAACAGGCACTCTTCTCCCATTCATAAAGTGAAAATAGGCAACCAATGGGTATAACCACCTCAGTAGATAGGTAAATGAAAGGATATATGAAGTAAAGAGTGTAAGACAGTTGATATTCAGAAAAAAAAGTATGGAAAAATATCTGTCCTCACGGATTAAGTTTCAGTCCTCTGGACTGGGAATAGCCAACTTGGTATTATCCTGCTTCTGATACTGGCATAGTGGAGTAGTCAAGCTGTGGGATTCATTTTGAAACATAACCAGGCACTTTTAAATTATTTATTGTAGACTTCCACAGTGATAACGCAGGAGCAAAACCTACATGGAAAAGAAGTGGAAATGGTTCAAGTCCTAGCTTACTTCTCTCACTTCCCTCTATTGGACCTTGATACCCAATGGATTCCCCTTTGGCTCATTTCCCATTGCCCTTCTTTCCTACTTGACTCCAGGTTCTATTCTGCTATCTGTTATTAATCT
Source organism: Avahi laniger (assembly GCA_963575035.1). Lineage (NCBI taxonomy): Eukaryota > Metazoa > Chordata > Mammalia > Primates > Indriidae > Avahi > Avahi laniger. The sequence continues at coordinate 3,509 of CAUYSK010000340.1, read as the reverse complement.
ACCCTTTGTCCATGACTGAGACCTAGTTCCTTATTCCTTTGACGATACCTAATACCTTCTTGCCTATAGCTGGCTGACTACTTTGTGTGTGTGTATGTAATTTTATCATGGAAAATTTCAAATATATATAGAATAAGAGAGTAGCATAATGAACTTAAATATCCCCTGACCCAGCTTCAGCAATTATTAACTCATACCCAATCTTATTTAATCTATATATCCACTCACTCACTCCTCCATATTACTTTTTAAGCAAATCTCAAGCATCATATCGTTTTATCTATATTTCAATATGTGCATATAAATTTTAATATGATTAATGTGGCAGAGGAAAATTTACTAAGACTAATGAGTTCTCTCTGTATGTGTACTACACTGTTCAAATAGCATAGTAATACTTTTAATATAATTATTAATTTATTTTTAATATTAAAAGTAAAATTTAGTAGATTTTATCTTTTGGGTCTTTCTGAAGATCTACCATACTTACACAGCTTTGGCAAGCAGACTAAGGGAGAAATTGGCTTTTGCTGTTTGCCCAGCCTCAGAATATTAAAATATGATTTTTTCAGGCTCAGCAAGTGATAAAATGATTATTAAAAAGTAAATTACTATCTCCTGTTCCTCCTTAGAATACAGTACAATAGAATTTTATAAGTGAGCTTATTTTTAGAGATGATAATAGACAATCCCACAATGCATGGATGCAATATATAGAATGCTATACAAAGGAAGTTTTGATGTATCAACTCTACTTTGAAATGTTGAAAATATGTTGAAACAAAAAGTTGATAGTTAATAAAATTATTGCATTTCCTCTTACCATTTAGGTATTCATGTGCATAATCAGTAATCTAACATTGTCTTTGAAAATTAAAATGTTTTCTCTTTTCTTCTATCTGCCATTATAACCTAGTCTCTATTGTATCTGTTCAATAACAGGCTGTGGTAACTCTCTGTTACCTGTTTTCCCCGATAATGACATATTTTACTCCCCCGGTGATAAGAATACAATATATTTTAATGGGCACTGATTCAAAATCTGTTATGTTGAATAACATGATAAATGAAGTAAGTTAAAGATAATGATGTTTCTATTTCTAGGATATTTGCTTAAGAGCAGGCTATGCATTAACTCTTTTTGCCTTCAATAATCGCTTTCAACAATATTTAATATTGGAAAGGGGAACAATGACCATATCTATTTTTGAACCTTTCCTTGAATCAACAATTGAAACTGAGAAGGCAATGGCAGCATTTCAGGTATAAAATCAGAGGTTAATAATTCAAATGAATATGTCATTTTCGTGATAACTTGAAAGTTTGAAAAATTGGAGGGGGGGTCCAGAAAAATGTTTACTGATTTTTAAAAATTTAGTACTTTGCACACTTGCCCCTCCGACCTCATAAAAATTCCATTATCGACGAGAATTTCTTCATTTATATAGAATTTTGCAAGTTATAAGGCACTTTTGCCTTTACACCTCATCTGATTTTTTTAACAGTCCTGTGAGGTTGATAGGGAGGCAGTAGTATTTTTATCATGCCCACATTATAAAGAATTAGGTAGAGAAACACATTAGCATCCAAGACAGGTTTTCTAACTGCAGATCTTTAGCTGATCACACTGATTCTTCATCCCTATAATAACTACATGTGTCTGGGTTCTTCTCAGTCTTATTCTCCCTTCATTTTCTATCTTGTGCCCTTTAGAAGAAGAAGTTTCTGTGAACCCACATTTCTAGGATGCAAAGAAGTTGCAAACATTATAGGAAGAATAATATGGCCTACGATGGTCATTGCTATGACCAGATAGGAACAAGTACTCTAACTCCTCCCACCACCACTTACTGATTCTGTTGAATACCACCTAAAAACCCTCCTTAATCCTCCTAAGAAATATCAAAAAAAAAATCATAAAAGCTTAATTAGAAAAGCTGAGTAGAAAATGTTCAATGATTCTATGCTTTTTTTGTTTGTTTTTAGATTATTGTATTAGCTAAAGTCATTATAGATATGGACCATATTACTTTGTTTGCAAGAGGTGTTACTATTTTAGTTGACAGTCTGTATTCAGTTCAGACTTCTACGATTGTCTTGACAGGTAAGAAATGACTAGAAGCTAATTGTAGCCACATAAAACTATTTTCAAAAAGTTTTTTGTAATCTAAGCAACAATAAAATAATACACCTGATACCCTGTCACACAGTTTGAAGAATGAACTCGTATTTATCTATATGGAACTCCATGGTAAGTCTCCATTGGAACAATGGGCCTCTACTCTGCACCGGAATAGGAGCAGAGTAACTCTGAACCCAGACATTTTTTCTTTTCCTTAGTACTTTTTCAAACTCCTAATTACTTTTTCCAGGATATAAAATGAGAATTCAGCTATGAACTACCAACAACAAAATTTACACCCTGATTTATAATAGTAGTGGCAGATTTACATTGATATACCTCTGTCTGGTTTCCTTTTGTTCAAGTATGCACATTTTGCTAATATTTAAGAGTTCTCTACATCACTATGCAACATACCCAGGCAAAATGGCCCAGGAGTTCTTGATACATTTAATACTAATTGTGTAACTGCATCTACTCCAGACCTAACCCACCAGGTTACACATAATAGGTAATCAGTAATATTTAGGCCAGGCGCAGTGGCTCACACTTACAATCCTAGCACTTTGGGAGCCTAGGCAGAAGGATTGCTTGAGCCCAGGAGTTCCGAGACCAGCCTTAGCAACATAGTGTGACTCTGTTTCTACAAAAAATAGAAAAATTAGGTAGATATGGTGGTGTGTACCTGTAGTCCCAGCTACTCAGGAGGCTGAGGCAGGAGGATCACTTGAGCCCAGCAGTTTGAGGTTGCAGTGAACTATGATGACAATACTGTACTCTAGCTTGGGCAACAGACCAAGACCTTGTCCCCCCCTCATCAAAATAACAATACTCAATTGAACATGACATAGCACTCTCAAAGTGACATAAAATAGTGTCAGAATGACAGTCATATGCAGTAACTACTGACAAAATAAATAAAGTACTTGGGGGTTTTTTTCTAACTAAAATGGATCATCAAAGGAAACTTCACTTGCTGCCCCAGAATTATATTTTTATGGAGTATAATTTGCACGCTAAGTAAGAAAAAATGAAGCAAGTGAAAACTTTCTGATGGAAACTAGGTAGAAAAAAATATTTAAGTTATTAAATATATTTTCATGGAAATAACATTATTCAGTGTCATAGTAATTCCGTGACTCCGAAAAACAATTGTAGGGGGTTTAAATTTTACTCCACAAGCTATTGTGTTAAAGAAATGTCACATTATACTAGCTTTCAAATATTAAATTAATTTCCACAGGTTGGAGAGAATTGAATCTTAAAAATGACTAGACTTTCTCTGTACTTCATCACCAGAGTCATAGGCATGTCTGGGGTATCTCAGGTAAAGCCTGACATTCAGGCCTTAGGTATATTGTGAAATAACTGATGTGCTCAGTATCCA
>CAUYSK010000339.1:0-22569 GCA_963575035.1 Avahi laniger | reverse complement strand
GAGCTCAGGAGTTCGAGACCAGCCTGAGCAAGAGCGAGACCCCGTCTCTACTAAAAATAGAAAGAAATTAATTGGACAACTAAAAATACATAGAAAAAATCAGCCGGGCATGGTGGCACATGCCTGTAGTCCCAGCTACTCGGGAGGCTGAGGCAGAAGGATTGCTTGAGCCCAGGAGTTTGCTGTGAGCTAGGATGACGCCACGGCACTCTAGCCTGGGCAACACAGTGAGACTCTGTCTCAAAAAAAAAAAAAGAAGAAAAGACAACACAGACGCAGGAGAGAAACCCACGTGAAGTCAGAGGCAGAGGCGAGAGTTGGAGAGATTGGGGTCCCATGAGTCAAGAGATGCCTGGAGCCACCACAAGCTGGACGAGGCAAAGCAGGATTCTCCCTAGAGTTCAAGGTAGGGTGGCCCTGCAGACACCTTGATTTGGACCCCATGAGGCTGACTTCAGACTTCTGGATCCAGAACTAGAGAGAATACATTGCCTTGGCTGTGGCCACAATGTTCCAATTTTTGCCTCCATGCGTCATCTCTTCCTCAGTGTGTCTGTCTAACCTCCGTCCGTCTCTCTCTTGTAATGACGCTTGTGATAGCATTTAGGGCTCACCCAGACAATCCAGGATAATCTTCTCATCTCAAGATCCTTAAATTAATTACACTTGTGAAGACCCCTTTTCCAAGGAAGGTGAAGATCAACATGGAGGGTGGACTTCCTCCACCATGTGTGTGCCATCCGGAACACTTGGCTGCCAAGGTCACAGCAGCAAAGAAAGAAGAGAGATAGGAAAGGATTCCAGGCTCTTCTCCACCTTAGCCTGAAATTGACTCACATCCCTTCTGCTCGCAGAACTAGTTGTGTGGACCTGGCCTACCTGCAAGGAAAGCGGCACTTGTAAAGGGGCACGTGGATATTTGCTGGGCACAAACTGTCTCTGCAACATGCTGAGAGAGGTCACAAAATTATGTGGCATCTGTGCCCTGGCAGACGACTACTGCTCTGTCACCCAGAGCCCTCCCCACCTCCTCCACTACAGCATCTGTCTCCCTGACACAAATGCTCCTCCCACGCCAGCCAGCTCCAGTCTCAAAGGTGGCAGCAATACCCAGTCTGCTCAGAGTCTTAGCACGGTATTTCCCATCTGGATGTCAAGAGGAGAAGATCTCTCTTCCCTTGCCAAGCTGGTGCAGTGCAGTCCTGCCACAGTAGGACAAATCTCCCAGGTTGAGGGCACCGTCCTCCACAGGCTGCCCTCACTTGGACACCAGCGGTCCCAGGGCCCCCCGCACTTCCAACCAACCACTACGAATTTGAGGGTTCCCATGAATTATCTTGAATTACCGGATTAGATAATTCACTAGAACAACTCACAGAGCTCAGAAAAACACTAAATTTAGGATTACAGTTTTATTATTGCAAAAAGATACAAATCAGGCCCACACAAATGAAGAGACGTGTAGGATGATGTCTGGGAGGGGTCCAAATGTGAAGCTCCCATGTCCTCGGGACACATCACTGTCCTGGCACATGAATGTGTGATTAGCAGGGTTTTTACTGGGGTTCCATCATGTAGGTATCACTGAGTCATCGGCTGTGTGGCTGAACCTAATCTGCATCCACCTCCACTCCCAGGAGGTCGGCTGATGTCACCTGGCTCACAGCCCCAGCTCTCCACAAGCTGGCCTTTCCAGCATGGCCGGCCCCATTCTGAAACCTTCTAGGGGCTACCATGAGTCACCTCTTTGGTATCAAATCAGGTGTGGTCCCAGCAGCCCACAATGAATAACAAAGACACTCCTTTGACTCGGGAAATTCCAAGAGTTCAGAGGCTTCTTCCCAGGAACCGAGAACAAAGGCCAGCCAAACTCATAAAGCAACAGCTGGATGATGAGACTCCGTGGCCCTGTGCAGCCTGGTCCACCCACGCCCTATGCCCCATCACCTACCACACAGAGCAAACCCCTGGGTAAGAAAGAATAAAACCAGCACAGAGAGAGACGTGGAGATGAGCGAGTGAGAACTAGCCCTGACGATACAGTTCGATTCCTTTTATGCCGCCCTGTTTTTCCCACCGTCAGAGCCAGCCAATCCCAACTTTTGCTTAAGCTACCCAGAGTTGAATTGCTGTCCCTTGAAGCCAAAAGAAACTAGTATCCCTGCCCTTCAGGAGCATAGAGTGAGATATGCAAGTGATAAATCAAATAACAATTGGTAGGCAATAATTTAAAATTAAATACACAGTCATTTATGAGTAAGTTCCAAGAGGAGAACAAAGCTATCCTTCCAAGGGGAGGTTCGAGAGCTGTGAAACTCCCCTTTATTCTGGTCCTCACTTTCATCAACAAAATGCCAGCACTTGAAATGGCAAGACGAACTGTCCATGAAACATGCCGAAGAGCAGAAGGACACGGCACACAAGGAATAAGGCTGGTTCTTATTGTTACCTGAGGTGTTTTCCATTACCTTCCAGAGAGGCAGAGTCAGTTGGAAGTACCAGCAAAGTCACGGAATTCTAAAAATACATGTTGATTTTAAGACTGAAAGCCAGAATTGAGTTTTATTTGATTTTTAGAAACATTAATTTACATTCTTTAAAATAAATTAAAAGGTGTATTTCAATGAATGAAAGGTGGAGGGTAGGCCGGACGTGGTGGCTCAAGCCTGTAATCCTAGCACTCTGGGAGGCCGAGGCGGGCGGATTGTTTGAGCTCAGAAGTTCGAGACCAGCCTGAGCAAGAGCGAGACCCCATCTCTACCAAAAAAATAGAAAGAAATTATCTGGACAACTAAAAATATATAGAAAAAATTAGCCGGGCATGGTGGCACGTGCCTGTAGTCCCAGCTACTCTGAAGGCTGAGGCAGGAGGATTGCTTCAGCCCAGGAGTTTGAGGTTGCTGTCAGCTAGGCTAATGCCACGGCACTTACTCTAGCCTGGGCAACAGAGTGAAACTCTGTCTCAAAAAAAAAAAGAAAGGTGGAGGGTAGTAATGACAACATTCTCCATCTCTCAAAACATTGAAACCCCTGCTTTATCCAACAGGTGTGCTCCTGGGGATCTCTGAGACGCTCCATCACTCGGGCCGGTTCACCACTAATTACCACGACGACTTCAGCACTGGGTCTGCTCCGCGTCACCTGGCAACCCACTCTGTGCGTAGGATCATCCCACCTGCCCCTGTTGGGCCTATTAGTGCAGCAAGCACTGAGCAGGCATCATTTCTCTGAAAAGTACGTTTCATGACACTAGCAAATCCACTGTGGATGTGCTGGGTTGAGCCAGCTTGGCAGAACCCCAGTCTGGGCACATCTCTCTAATGGCAACTTGTCACCTTCAGGGAGTGCTGGCAGGTCCCCAGAGGCAGACTCTACCTCCAGCATCAGTTCACAGACCGTTGACAAGGAGCATTTGTCCTAAGGGTGTCCATAAACCTGAGAATGCTGGACAGGTCTGAAACCCCCAGAGGGCGGGTGAGAGTGTGATTATTGACAGTCAAGGGACCCAGGGACTGGTAGATAGCATCTGGCGAGATGGTGTGTTGAGTGAATACCTCCAACTACACACTGGGATATTCTTTTGTAGGGCAAAGGATGCTTCTGCTAAAATGCCATCACATCCATGGCCTGTAATCTTGGTAAATTCTGAATCCTGGGATAATGGGTAATAAACCTCATATCTACCCAGCTGATATTTCAATAAGCCAGAATGAGTTTCCCTGATGATCAAGTGCTTCCAGGACCACAGTTCAGAAAACTGGGACTTCAGAACATACCAACAGCACCTAGGAATGCCAGTCAGCGACAGTGTGCCCAGACTGAGAAGTGAGGGTAGTGACTACCATTTTGTGCTCCCTGTGGGCCAGGTGTTGTGTTAAGAATTGTATAAATATTACCTTATTAATTCTCACAATAACCCTACATGGTAGATATTATAATCCCCATTTTATGGATGGGAAAACAGAGGTTTAGAAATGTCACCCACTGGTAAGTGGTGGGACCAGGATGCAAATGCCTGTCCAGCTCCAAAACCCACCTGCTCCCTTGCAGCAGACACTGCCGATCGCCTTCCAGCGGCCACTAGCCACCTCCTCGATACCGCAAACCCCCTTTATGCCAGCAAGTACCCCTCCCCCATGATCCAAGTATTATTGGTCTGAGCCAGGACTGCCCAAGAGAAACTGAAGGTGAGTCACAAATGCAAGCTATGTATATAATTTTAAATTTTGTAGTGGGCACATTGAAAAACAAACATCAAAGAAAAACTTAATTTTTATAATCAGTTTCATTATCTGTTTCATTTAACCCAATATTTTCAAAATATTATCATTTCAGCATGTAATCAATTCTATATCACAAACAAAATATTTTTAAATTGTAAATATGACTAAGTACAACAAAGAAAAGAAAGCAAAGCAGATGGACAAGGCGGTGGGCGAGAGGGTGCTTTGTAGTGGGACCGGTGGGCACGACTCTGAGCAGACACGACAGCCTAACAGCCTAACAGCAACACTTCACTAAATCCCAAAAAACGTTAACAAGTTAATGTAGGGATAAGGCAGAAAAGGAAGGTCCAGGGAGCCTGAGTGCGGCCATTGTGACTGATACCAGACCCTCCCATCCTGAACAAGGGAGTTGCCAGCAAGTCGCCCACCCGGGACCACCCAAAGATGGATGAACTATGAAACCAGATGCCTTGCCAACTGTTTGTGCTCACCTTTCTGTGACAACAGTTTGTGATTAACCTTCATAGCCTGAGTACAAGGCAATGCTGGTCACGTACAGCTGTTTCCCAACGGGGTTCTCGAACATTTAAAAACGTGACCCTCGCCCCATAAGTTGTCCCCCTCCTGCTCAGGAGAAGACCCCTACTCTGTCTGTGCAGTAGGATCTACTGTCCGTCTCTGTCTCAATGAACTTTCTGTCTCTAGTTGGCGCACACTTGAATTCTTTACACTTGATGAGTTCGGGGCCTTTCCTCCCTTCCTTGGGACACCCCCTGCATCCACGTGACTTGTATAGATGAGCCAAAGTGTGAGCTTTGAGAACAAATAAACCAACAGGCAACCAGAGATTCAGAAACTTCAGAAAAAGGAAGAGTTTAGCTGCCCTGTGAGGCAACAGGGATGGACACTCGAATCAAGAGAATTTCAAATGTGTTAAGTATTCATCATTTGTTCTAGCTCAGTGACCTGTCTACTGAGAACAAAGGGCCGACCACAGCAGCACACTCATCCTACTCCAAGGTAATTTCCCTTGAGTAAGAAGCTCCACTAGAAGTGGATGTGTTATGTGGCGGGAGACAGTAAGAGTCAGTAGACATCCCCGGACTCCCACCCAGGTAAGCTAACGGGTATTTCCCACAGTCGGTAGAAGCAGGTCATTTTTAGTCACACCTTCATTTTAAGGATAGAGAAATGGGTGGCAGGAGGGAAATGGAAATCTGTTACATAGTAGCTTGCAGCCATGTATCCCTATCAAACAGACCATCCTAAGCATCAAATTGGGAAGAATGTCTGTGGGTAACGTTTGGTCTCAAGGACGAGAGGGTAGTGGAAGAGGAACTTGTTAAAGGACCAGTTGTAGCATCTGCCATCTTTCCACAGGATTTGGCCATCACTCCTTCTTATCAGGCAATGATTAATTAGACTCCTCTCCTTGACTGTGGTGTAAATTCTTACTAGGGAACCACATCTCCTGCTTCTCTGTCCCTGTAATGCCACGATTGAATGATTGGTTGGTTGGTTGGTTGGTTGAGTTACTGGCTGCCTTTGCTGGGTGATTGGCTGGTTGCTGGAGGGAGGACCTTCTTTTGTTTGAACATGACTGTATATTAAGAAATTTGCACAGAAAAAAGAAAGTGATTTTGATGCTTTCTGTTCCATACAGATAGAAGGTGGAGCCACGCAAAGTGATGGCAGGAACTTTCAAATGTAAGATAGAATTGTTATTTATCTTCAGTGGAAAAGAGTAAATATTCTGACAAAAGGTTTTCAAATAAATTGATCTACTTTTTGCCTTAATAACAAAGAGTGACTCTCAAGCAGACTTATTGAACAGATTTTTTTATGATTCTGAAGTAATAATAGTACTCTAAATAATAATCTGAATTAATAACTACAAAGCTAACAGTGAAGATTTAAGGTACTGCTATAGTGTGGATGTCTGTCCCCACAAGATTCAAGCTGAAATTTGATCCCTAATGTTGGCGGTGGGGCTAATGGGAGGTTTTTGGGTCATGGGGGTGGATTACTCATGAATGGGCTGGTGCCATCCTCAAGGTAATGAGTGTGTTCTGCCTCTATTCGCGCCTGAGAGAGATGGCTGCTAAAAAGAGCCTGGCACCTCCCTCCTCTCTCTGGCTTCCTCTCTTGCCACGTGATCTCTGCACATGCTGGCTCCCCTGTGCCTTCCACCCTGAGTGGAGGCAGCCTGAAGCCCTCGCCAAAAGCAGATGCTCGTGCCATGATTCTTGTACAGGCTGCAGAACCGCAAGCTAAATCTCTTTTCTTTATAAGTTACCTAACCGCAGGTATTCCTGCATAGCAACATAAACAGACTAAGACGAGGACCTTCCAAAATAGATGATTACTAGGAAATATAAGCTTGAAAGTTTGAATAAAGAGAGTTGATCATGGAAACTGCAAGGTTTGGGTTTTAGACATTTTATATGGAGAATTTCCATGGTATAATAGTATATAATTTCAATGGCATAATGGTATATAATTTCAGTGGTATCATTACAATAATATAATGAACCCATCACCAGCTTCGACAACTGTCAGCACATGACAATATTGTTCCACACACCCGCCCCACTTTACCCTTGCCCGCCACACTGGAGCAAATCCTCGACACCCTATCATTTCATCCAAATACCTCAGTATGTTTCAAACAGATTAGGAATTTTCTGGGGTTTTGTGGTTTAACATAACCACAATACTGTTACCACATCTAAAAATTAATCATTCTTTAATACCAGAGTCACTGTTTGAATTGAGATTGAATCTTTTGAGAGAGCTCCCTACAAGTAATTTAAAATGTTTTACTTTGAAACATTGCTAAATTAAAATAAATGTAAAACACTACATATAAGCGTAATTATATAATGAAGTAAAATGTAAACTTTGCATGAACTTTTTTCGTTTGTTTTACTTTTTAAAAATTTCTTCAAATACATATACATTGAATTTAACATAAATATATAAATGTGGTAATATATATGCTGTTTGGGTTGAGAGGTAAAATCTTTTTTTCCTTAGGCCCTTTTTACTCATATACATGGACGCTGGGTACATCTTCAGTCTAGTTTCTGCCTTTTTAATTTTTTCTCCAAGTTTATACTACTCTTTTAGGCATTAGAGATACTGTGGAGAACAATAAACAAAATCTCTGTGCTGTTTGAGCTTATGTTCTAGGATTACATGTACTTATGCACATAAACATATACTATACAGAAAAGGAGCTATATTTAACTGTGAACATATTAGACACAGTTTTCTGAATCTTAATTTTCTTACTCAACATCATCAAATCAACTGGTTTAGCTCTAGTCATCCTTTTTAATGCGTGCAAAATATTTCGATACATCCAATCATTTGTTTGGCCATATCCCTAGTAACTTTTCCCTTTGTCCACAGTTTTTTGGGTTTTGTTTTGGTCACTGTAGACATGCTTAATCACATGTCATTGACTCCCCATGTTTGTGTTTCTATAGATGAGATTCCTAGAAGTACAATTGTCAGGTCAGAGAATATATGTATCTTTAATATATAAAGATCTGTCAAAAAAAAAAAACAGTTACTACCAAGAGAGTGGCAGGCAGGAGCAAAGGGAAAGAATTTTCCAGGAGAATGATCAGCTGTGTCAGATGTAAAGTCCAGGGCCAGGATGGCTCTTCCAATTCTTTTTGCCCAAAAGCATTTAAGATTTTTCTTTTCTTGCCACAAAAAGAATAAGTATGTGAAGTAATGCATATGTTAATTAGCTTGATTTAGCCATTCCACAATGTACACATTTCAAAACATGTTGTACATGACAAATATATACAATTTTTACTTGATTCAATAAATAAATACAATAAGATTTTTCTCTTTATCCTTAAAGAGTTTTGTAATTTCACCAGGAAATGCCTGGGCACATGCTTTTTCTTATGAAATTGGCCCAGAAGCTGGTTAACTCTTTTTTAAAAGGCAAACTTTCAAGAGAATGGGAAGATAAGCCACAGATTGGGAGAAAGTATTTGCAAAAGACATATCTGAGAAAGGACTGTTATCCAAAATATACAAAGAACTCTTAAAACTCGACAATGAGAAAATGAACAACCCAATTAAAAATGGGCCAAAGATCTAAAGAGACACCGCACCAACGAAGATGAATAGATGACAAACAAGTACATGAAAACATGTTCCACATCCTACATCACAGTGAACTGTAAATCAAAACAACAATGAGATACCACTACACACCTATTAGACCGGTAAAAATCCAAAACACTGACAATACCAAATGCTGGCGAGGATGTGGGGTAACAGGAACTCTCCTTCACTGCTGGTGGGAATGCAAAGTGGTGCAGCCCCTTTTGAAGATGGGTTGGCAGTTTCTTACAAAACTAAACACACTCCTACTGTACAATCCAACAATTACACTCCTAAACATTTACCCCAATGAATTAAACTTATCTCCACACAAACATGGATGTTTATAGCAACTTTATTCACCATTGCCAAAACTTTAAAGTCACCAAGATGTCCTTCAGTAGGTAAATGGATAAACAGTGGTACATCCAGACAATCGAATATTATTTAGCACTAAAAGGAAATGAGCCATCAAGCCGCAAAAAAGACATCGAAGAACCTTAAATGCATCATACTCAAGGAAAGAAGCTGATCTGAAAAGGTTACATCCTGAACAATTCCAACCATATGACATTCTAGAAAAGGGAAAACTATGGAGACGGTTGCCAGGGGTTTGGGAAGGGAGGGATGAACAGGTGGAGGGCAGGGATTTTTAGGGCAGTAAAACTACTCCGTATGTTACTAAAATGGTGGGCATCTGTCATTAAACGTTCCTTAAACCCAGAGAATGTACAACACCAAGAGTGAGTCCTAAGTAAAGGAACTTTGATAATGTGTCAAGGAAGACTCACTGGTTATAACAAATGTGCTGCCCTGGTGCAGGATGCTGATAGTCAGGGAGGCTCGGGGGATGGGGCAGTAGATGGGAACTCTGTACTTTCTGCTCTTCTTTCTTGTTATGAAGCTAAAAGTGCTCTAAAAAATCGGCCAGGCATGGTGGCTCACATCTGTGATCCCAGTATTTTGGGAGGCCAAGGCAGGAGGATCACTTGAGGCCAGGAGCCTGAGTAACATAGCAAGACAGTGTCTCTGTAAAAAATGAAGTAATTATCCAGGCGTGGTGGCACACACCTGTAGTCCCAGCTACTCAGGAGGCTGAGACAGGAAAATCACTTGAGCCCAGGAGTTTGAGGCTGCAGTGAGCTATGATCAGACCACTGTACTGCAGCCTGGGCAATAGAGCGAGACCCTGTCTCAATTAAAAAATGTATATATCTATATATGTATATATATAGATATATATATAGAGAGAGAGACACTATTAAATTTGAAAAGAAAAAATAAAAACAAAAACAGTTTCAGATTTACTTCAGTTCAGGGAAGTTTTCTTTTTTTTATAATAGTCACCTCTGCTCCATTGGTTCCTTTTTCTCTTTCTGCTCCTACTATTTGCAGGCAAGGTTTTAGAATCTATCCCCCAAGTTTCTTATGTTTTTCCACTTATTTTCCATCTCTTTTTATCTTTGCTCTGTATCAAGGTATTTCTTCCCTTTGACTTTCCAGGATAGTAATTCAGTTCTCCATGGTGATCTTCCTCACCTTCAATGAGTCTACCAAATTGCATTTAGTTAGGAAGTTATGTTTTTTAGCTCCAGAAATTCTTTTTTACTACATTTGAATTTCTTCAGTGCTCCCGTTGCTTTAATTCAGATTGTCTGTATCTCCTGCCTCAGCTCTGCCTGTCCTGCCCCATCTTCCCCTCTCTGCTGCCTGGCCCCATAGAGAGGCTGCTGTTTCTCTGTTGGCTCCTGGTTGTGGTGTACACTGAAGGCTGCTGTCTCAAAGGTGAGGGAAGGCAGCGTACTATTGCCAGTGTGGCTCAGCTCCTAAAAGAACAGGCTTTGGGTCCTCTGCTGAGGCCCCCGGACAAAGCCTCCACCCCCAGCCTCAGGGGCAGGAATGACTCTCACTACACTCAGTTGCCTCTTGACCTCTCGACCAGGGAGATCGGGCCCCCTCCTCAGACTTACACCAGCCTCCCCCCAGGGACACCCTCAGAGCCCAAAGTACCCTTGAATCTAGCTTCCCACGAAGGCCAGCCATTGTCTGTCTCAGAAACAGGGCAGAGAGACTAGAGCAGAAGGTATGGGAGCTGTGTTCACTGGGAGGTCCCCAGGGTCCCAGCATGAACCCTCAGACAAACGGTGACTTCAAATAAAAGTCCAAGCAGCAGACAGCTGCAGGACATCCCCAAGCCTTCTGGTGGTACACATTGATGGTATTTTGGTGGAAACAGCTGAGAAAAATTGAACCACTGAGGACCTGAAAGAACAAGGAAGTGAGAATGACCAGATCCACTGCAAACAGCAGCGTGGAAACACGAACGGTCTGCAAAAGGAGTTCTCGGAGTCCGCCTACCTGGCTCCACTGCACTCCGCTGGGCAGATCAGTGTGTGCTGTAGCCAACTGCTTACAACAGAGAAACCTCCAAATCTCAGTGGCTGAACATGGTAGAAGGTTATCTCTCACTTACATGAAAGCCAGTTGAAGACGCGGTGTGCTCCATGGACTCGTTAGGGGCCGAGGCTGACGGAGCTTTGCTGCCTTCAACAGCTGAAGTTCATTCGAGGAGTCAACAATTAGTGAGACTCTTTCGTGGAAGGTTTCTCTGTGCCAGGCCTGGAAGTTACCCACAAATTCCACCCATGTTCCACTGGCCAGAAGTCAGGTATGTGACCTTCCCCAAGTACGGGCAGGCTGGGAAATGCAGTCTAACTGTGCGCCCAGGCAGGAAAGGAACCGAGTTCGTGGAATATCCGGCACATCTTCCCAGAAAGCCCAATTCGTGAAGGTATATTGCGCCTATAACCCACAACGATTCCCTATTCCCAAACTGTATTAATTACCCAGACCTCCAGAATTAACATATAGTTACTCAGATTTGGGCTTTTGACAAAACACATGTGTTTTATAAATTTCCTCATTGTTGTCAACTTCAAGATAAGTCTGCATTTATCAAAGTAATCTAATGAAAATCCTAAATAGTAAATGTTTTCAACAAGTAGGATATTACTTATGGGACTTATTAAAAGTTTAATAATGTACAATGAGCCTCCAGCTCTATTGCACCACTACTTTTTGAAAAAAGGAAAATGGAGCCAAATGCAGCAGCAGTCAGAGCGGCCAGCTTCTCCAGCGAGGCGCAGCAGGACCTGCCTGGCCAGAATGTGCCGGACCAGAGGTCAGGGGTCAGCAGCCTTGCTGTCTTTTGACCCAAGATACAAAAAGGATAGCACTTCAATGCTGTTTTCTGGTAAATCAGCCACATCCAAGGACAGCACTCCCAAGGAGTTATCCCACAAATCGTGATTCTGGGTGGGAGCCAGTCCTAACCAACATCCCTAAACTCCAGCGCATGCATTTAGATTTTATCTTCAAAAGTGATCTCAAATCCATCCACCTCTCCCATCTAGTCCCTCTACATCTGTCATCTTAATTCAAGCCACCGTCTTTTCATCTCTCACCTGGACTGTGCACTGGCCTTCTAAATAGTCCCTGAAATTCATCTGTCTCCTTCCAGTCCATTGTGTCCAACAGTTTCCTGTTGTTGTTAAAAAGCAAGAATTCAAACACAGCCTGTAAGAGCCTGCAGGGTGCCTTCTACCCCTGTCATCCTGCCTCCCTCTACTCCCCACCCCCAGGCTCAGCCACTCTGGCCTTTCTTCTGTCCCCTACACACACGCCTGCCCTTCCCTTTGCTTGGAACACTTGTCTCTCTACTCCGCCGCAGCCTGATGTCTGCTTGCACCTCATATTCCAGCAGAACCTTCCCAGCGGCTTTGAGTAGGTTCTACCCCGCCACACGCTGTCCTTGCACGGTGCACATCTGCACAGCATACAGCAATTCGGGTCATTATTGGATTAATGTCCACAGCCCCTATAGAGAGCAAGTTCGAAGCAGGCATTGTACCCAGCCTGCCAGGCAAGCTGCCCGGCACAGAGCAGATAATCAGTGAATAAGTGTTGAATAAACGAAATAAAAATGGATGTGATACGAACAGCCCTCTGCAGTACACAAAGTTCTTTTGCACAGATGATGGCACGTGACCGTCACAACTTCACTTTGAGCCCAGTGTTAGCACCTCCTTTCTACAGATGAGAAAACTGGCAGTTCTCAAATTCAGTTTTGTTTTACTCCCCTGTGGTTTTTAAAAATATTTTCTTATTCCTGCTCTTATCTTTATGATGTCTGTCCTTATCTTTTTCAGGTTTGCTCTACTGCTCTTTTCCTTACTTAAGTTGAAACTTAGTTCACTGATTTACTAAACTTTTTGAAATGTGCATTTAAAGCCAAAAATTTCCCTCTATATATTGCTTTAGCTACATCCCACAATTTTTATAGCATTTTCATAGTTATTCAGTTCAAAATATTTAAATTCCCTATTATGATATTTTCTTTTACTTATGAATTATTTAGAAGTATTGGTTTAATTTTTTAAATACTTACATTAATAAAACTCATGAACTATTTGAGTTATCTTTTTAGTTGTTGCTCTCAAATTTTGTGGCATTTTGCTCAGATTTTATATTATTGATGATATCAACTCTTTGATTTTTGTTGAGAATTATTTTATGGCCAAGTATTTTCAAATGTCCCATGAGTGCTTGAAAACTGAAAGTTACATTGTCCATCTTGGGTCAGGAGTTGTGGGACTTCCAGTTACCTGCTATTTCTGCTGAGAAACATGGGTTTATAAAGTTTTTCTTTGCTTCCTTTTTCATAATACTATAATAAAATACTACCAACTATTTCTGCCTATGTACATTTTGAGCCATTTTTGCCATTTGCTATGTTAAATAATTGCTTTACAAACATAATCTTAGTTAATTTTTACAATACCCTTAAAGTAGTATTGCCATTTTACAGATGAGCATACATGGCTTAGAAAGGTTAATTAATCAACTTTCCTGAGGCAGCTGTGCGGCAGCTGGTTTCAATCTGGATTTGAGTGGCTTCGAAGTCCACACCTGGAAGTACAACAGGAGGGGACTGTCCACAGGTGAGCTGCCAGGTCCGGGAGGAGCCTGAGTCCCGGGAAGTGGATGTTCCACCTTTCCTCTGACCAGCGTAGTCTGGGACCTTTAGGTCACGGGCACTCCAGAAAAAGACACACATGGTTCCAGCAGGTCTGTTCCTCTACTGACCTTACAACAGCAAACTATTTTCTCCCACTTGTTTTCAGTAGGCATCAAATGAAGTTTTAGTTGTTCATCAAAGCAGAAGTAGCGTGTGTTCTGCAACGAGAGACACCGGGTAAGACGGCCTTGGAGACGCAGGCCTGGAGCTGCCCGGCACCGACATGGTGACTCACTTTCCCTACGGAAGCAAGGAGGGTTCTTCCCCGCCTGGGCTACATGGGCAGTCAAGTGGATCTTCTCTGTTTTGAAATGTATCCAACTTAGAATTGTGTATATTGAGCTACAGATATAATAATACCATTAAGACGGAAACAGAAGACATGTGAAAAGAGAAATAAGTATACCGAAAACCTGAGTTAATACAATTACTTTAAGTGAGCATTCAAACTCATTATAAGCTTTCTAGTCACTTTGGCAAAAAAAGGAAATATAGTGAGTTCTGTAAATTGAAATAACTGAAACTCACTCAACAAGAGAGACTTTTTCCTGATAGAAGATCCCTAAAATCTCTGGCTATAGATTTTATAAAAGCACAAAGCAAATTATTTCATCTCATTTGTTTCGACTTGCTCATATTGCTCACTGTTACTGACTGTAAACTTCACCTAACAGAAACATTGAACCAACCTATGTGGAAATAACAGTTAGCTTTACAGGTAACTAAGAAATCAAAGTAAAGCAACTCTGAGCCACTGCTACATAGTGTAAGGCAGTGGTTAAAACTGTGGGCTTTGTAGTCAGAAAGACTGCGGTGAATATTAAATACACCTATTAATAAAAAGACTACCGTAGAGCCTGGCAAACAGTCCTCAATAAATTATTATTTTTAAATGATGGGGAACTTGCATTGGACTTTGGCACCTGTAACACCAGTTACAACCCAACCATCCCACCATCTGACTTAGCCAGCGACTGAGCATTCTCTAGACCTTGACTACCTGGGTACGACTCTTGGCATGCCTCTTACCTGCCAGGTGTCCCTGGGCAAGTCCCTTAACCTCTCTAGGCCTCAATTTCCTTGCATCTAAAATGAGGATAATAATGGTACCCACCTGACAAGATCGTTGTGATGATTAAATAAATGAATGCATGTAAAGCATTAGGGCAGTGCCTGGTGTTTCGTAAGCTCTGTATAAATATTAGCTACTATTATGGTTATTTCCAAACAGAAGAGAAACCAGGCCCACAAATAAAATATATGCCCAATATACATATTTTAGAAGCTCTTTCCCAAGGAAAAAAGATTTGGGAATTGAGGTGGGAACTTGAGTAATTTTTATACTTGTGTTTTCATTGGAGTTTTGTGTAAGCCCAGTAAGATGCCCATATTCCGAATGCTGAGAATTTGTATTCTGTAGCTGAAACTACTACTAATTCCATATTTGAATAACTCTTTTCTTTTTTTTGAGACAGAGTCTACCACACCCAACTAATTTTTTCTATTTTTAGTAGAGATGGGGTCTCATTCCTCCTCAGCTGGTATCAAATTCCTGACCTCAAGTAATCTTCCCACCTCAGCCGCCCAGAGTGCTGGGATTACAGGCATGAGCCACCATACCCAGCCTCCATACTTGAATAATTCCAAAGCAAGAATGTACAGAATTGTTTTCTTATTAATTCACAGAGACATACTGTGGTCTTGTGGAAATGGACTCCATTTTCTTTTCCAAATAATTTACCTACCACAGTTGCATCTAGAAACCGGCCAGCTGGATAAACTCTCACATGGTTAGTGGTTAATCAACAAGAATTAGGCACCTTCACTAGAGCAGACCCACCACTTTGGAGACCAGTGGAACACAATACAATCTTCAATTAGTTTCTTAATCTTCCTAACTCTCTGTTTCTCCTTCTATATGATTAAAACAGTCACCACAGGGTCATTTATACAATGAAATGAGATGACACATGAGTAAGATACCCCCTAGCACGGTGACTGGCCCAGAGCAGACGCTTGGTAACTAAGTTTTCATCTCTTCCCTTTCCTAATGGATGTGGCCTCCACCCTGAGGTCGGCCTTGAGGTGGCCAGCCATTCCTACCAAGCCGAGAGCCTTGGTCCAGGGTATGCTCAGGGTGCAGGGCCGCTGCAGGGGTGCCTGAGCTCAGCCCCTCACACCTGAGTGAGCTGGTGCAGCCCAGGGCGCCCCACGCTGACAGCAGCACCGCCGGCAACTGTCAGAGCGAGGGGAGGAGGCCTCTGGGCCACTCTCAGTGCAGCCGAGGGTCCTCATCGAGGCGGCCCGCTGCACCCCAGGGCACTGAGGTGGGTATGAGGCAGCGGAGGATCTTCGGAGCATTCCAAAATGTTGCCTGGGGACTAAAAATGACGCACCCCACTGCATCATTATTATTGTTACTAATTAATTCCATGAATTGGTCAGGGTCACGGAGTTACTCTGAAAGGAAGCTTGTGAGAAGTGGAAGGATTTCTTCTTTCATTGCGGGTGACTAATAAAGCAATCTTGTTTTGGTTTCTGGCGTGGATTCTGTGAGTGTTTTGGGAAAGAATAGACCTTTCATCCAACCCAAAGCCTTGGTTTTTAAACTCCTCAGAAAGTCTCAGGAGGAAAGCACCTGCCTGGCTATCTTTTGTAAGAAAACAAATGATGTTGAGAACAATTTCCATATAAAATAGAGACAATAAATTCATCCATTTTTAAAGGATGATTTGAAAATTTCTCGACAAACAGAGCAAATGGCCCTGTGTTCATCCTCAGTCACTGAAGATAGCAGAAGAGGCGCATCCCTTAGTGAGATGAACCCTTTGAATTCTTGGTGCTTCAAAGTATCTGGGGACCCACACCCCCGACCTCCTGTGGTGGAAGCCGCAGTGGGAGACCGCAGGAAATCATCAATCAGGAGGAAAGTGGGCCGAGAGGAGAGCAGAATACCAAGTACACTTTCACCAGACTTTCAAAAGTTGGGCAATGGCTGAAGCATTATTGCCGCAGTCCCCAGGTTTTACCGATTCTCATGTTTGGGGCACAAAACATAATTTGGGGGTCTGGAAGGAGACACGCGCTCATGTCACAGTGAGAATTAAGTTTAATTATTCAGAGTGACAATAATCCAGTGATTGCTAAAAATGGCCTTCATAGGTCGGGTGCGGTGGCTCACGCCTGTAATCCTAGCACTCTGGGAGGCCGAGGCGGGCGGATTGTTTGAGCTCAGGAGTTCGAAAACAGCCTGAGCAAGAGTGAGACCTCGTCTCTACCAAAAATAGAAAGAAATTAATTGGACAGCTAAAAATATATAGAAAAAATTAGCCGGGCATGGTGGCACATGCCTGTAGTCCCAGCTACTAGGGAGGCTGAGGCAGGAGGATCGTTTGAGCCCAGGAGTGTGAGGTTGCTGTGAGCTAGGCTAACACCACGGCACTCACTCTAGCCAGGGCAACAAAGTGAGACTTTGTCTCAACAACAACAAAAAAATGGCCTTCATAGCAAATGAGCCTTCTGCTGCAGAAATCACTATCTTCTGGCCGAAAGATTCTTTTTTTAATTGTCAGTTTCTAATTTATCATTGCTTCTTCCCAAAATCACTTAAACTGGGTGCTTGATTTCAAGCAGTCAGTAACTTCTGAGGGACATATGGCCTTAATCCCTTGCTTTTTCCAAAAATGCCTGATACACCCAATGTGTCAATCAATCAATATTTTTGCCTGCATCTGCTATGCCTGGGAGACCAAGCCAAAAACAGAATGATGTTAACAAAACATAAACACATGACCAAGTTAAATAATAATATCAAACAATGAACACCGATGATATAATAGAAAATCAATGTTTAATTTGCAAATAATACCAGGGGAGATACAGCACCGAGTTGCAGGCAGAGCATCAACTCTGTGGTCCAGAGTGGGCTGAAGTCTGGTGGCAGAGAGAGATGAGTCTCAACAGGAGTCTTAAAAAATAAGTGAAAGCTGGAAAATCTGAGAGGCCAGGAGAAGACGTTCCACGGCAGAAAAATGATATGAATAAAGGCAAGAAATCTGAACGGTGTTGGTAAAGTTTCTCAAAGTAAATTCAGCACAGAAATGATCAGCAGGGAGCGTTGATCCGATGCTTGCCTCTTCCACTCCCGCAAGCAGGGCCCGCTGCACACTTTGCGAAATGACAGTGCACAGCGCCCTTCCCACGGGCCCACTGCCCCACATCCTGGGCAGCGGGTGGCCCTCGAGGGATTGCAAGCTCGGCTCCAGGAAGAGCCCAGTCCCTAGACCCGAGGTCGCTCGCTCACCCAACAGGTTTGTGGCTGCCAGCCCAGGGCGGTCACCGCACCGCAGCACCCGCGCTCGCTTGTCCAGCCCCCTGCGCATGGGGGTGAAGGGCTCCAGGGGATCGTGGGCTCCTCCACCAGCACCCCGGGTGGGCTGGGCCTCAGGGGAGGCGGGCTGGGGGCCGGGAGCAAGGAGGCCATGGGAGGCGCATGCTCCATCCACCGTCCCGTCCAGTCCCGTCAGACTTCACCTACAGAACGCAAATTCCGAGACGATTGTTAAGAAGCTCAAGACTACAGAGCTTAACCCTCAAGCTCAAGCCTCTGCCAGGCTCGCGGCGGGCTGACTGCGCAGGTCCTGATGCGTGCACGTATATGACGACCACTTTTAAACTAGCAATATCACTCCGGGCGGACGCCGTGCTCATCGTGGGAGTCGGACGTGCCCTGGCGGGTCTGCAGCACCAGACAGTGACAGTGGCCAGGAGACTCCCGTGAGAATGAAGACCCTGCTAGGAAGAAGCACTTCCCAGGGAGCGCGCCCATCCAGCGGCCGCAGGCGCCCAGGGAGAAGGAGCCTGGGGCTCACCTGCCTCACCTTCCCAGCCAAGGCGTCCACGGCCAGCTGGGCAGTTTATTCTTGTGCAAACAAGAGTCAGCCTTGAAGACTCCAAGAAACAGTTGGGGATCGTTCTGAAAGAAGCCAGAGTGTCAACAATTCACTTGTCTTTACCAAAGTCAGAAAATTTCGATTTAGGGTGAAAACAATGACCTTATTCTCACTCCTTTGGTTTATGTGCCCAGAAGTTTCTGGAATTCTTCTAGCTAACCCATTTGCCATAATAAAGGCCTTCTGGAGGCAAAAGCTTCCTAACACAAAGGAGTGACAGTTTGTGGGAACTCGAGGCATTATTGCACTTTGGTAAAAAGGATCTTTTTTGAAAGAAGCCTTTATATTGCATCAAAGGAGAGCAGAGGCCTCCAATTCCAGGAATTTTTATGCTGTATGACACGAGAAACATATCACAACCCGAGTGCAATTTCTCTCTGTCCCATAGACACAGGCGAACAAACTCCAGGATGGTCCAAAAAAGGAGGCGAAGAGTCAAGGTGTATCTCAGCAACACTTTGTGCGCAGCCACACTTGAGGTTCTGGTTATGCCCGTGTTCCAGGGACAGCCAGCGCCGTGAGTCTCAAGCCTGGCTCCTCACAGCTTGTCACTCTGTCAGAAAAAACTGCCAGGTAACAGGTAATGAGAGGATCAAATCCTTCTCATACATCACCACTGATTCAGTTTGCAAAGTCCAAAATGATAATAAAGTTACACAAAGTCCAAGTTTATGTAACTCGGAGAATTTTCCCATTTTTGCACCTCTTCTTTTATTTAGCGTACCAGGACTAGAAGCCAAATAGCATATTTGGAACAAGAAGTCCTTAAGAAAAATGAGTATCAGTATTTTTGAGGTACCCTGTCATCTCCTTCCATTACGGGTGCACTGTTTAATTTCTGTGCCACTTCGTATCTTCCCAGAGAAATAGTGCTTGTTTTTATTCACCACACTTGAGAGAATTCTAGAGTTTCACTCCTTATTTCAGTTGTCCAGAGAGGAGAACCAAAGTCCCAGTGGCTTCCTGGGGGTGGGTCAGGTCTTGAACACAAACAAGGCCCAGAGCTCGTGAGCTTTATCACAGAGGGGTGGGGGTGAATAATAAACTAGCATAGAGTTACCAGATCGGGCAAGTGCTCTGGAGGAAACGAAACACAGTCATGGGGCTGGGTAGAGACTTCAACTGATTCCTTCAGGGCCACAGGAAAAGCAAGCAAAAAGACCCCAAGTCAGCAAGTCACATCATCTGCATTCAAGATACAAATAGGCTATGTCACCATGGTTTCTTAAAGCTGAATAGCACTCCATGGTATACATATACCACAGTTTATTAATCCACTCACATGTACTCACCATCAAATTGGTATTAACGGATCAACACATAAATGCATATATAAGAATAACATCTATTGGATGTTGGGCTGGGGGGAGGGGAGAGAAGGGAGGAAGGGACGGGTATTTGCATACACAAAGAGTGCAATGCGCACCACGCAATAGGATGGACATATTTGAAACTTGGACTGAGGGGGGGAGGGGGGGAAGGGCAACACGTGTAACCTAAACATCTGTACCCCCATATTATGCTGAAATAAAAAAATAAAAACAAGAATCCTAAGAGTAGCTCCTTTAAGGGTCATTGCAAAATTAAATGAGATGAATGAGTTATGCTACATAATTAGTGGGACTATCTGTGGAATGAAATCACTGACTAGCCTTTAAGGCAAGAATTCCCCAAACTTGGTTTGTCATCAGAGTCTCCTTCTATCTGCAGATTCCTGATGCACGCAACTGTGGGTTCTGATTCCATAGTTCAGGAACTGTCCTTGGGCCCCTTTATTTTCAGAAGTTCGGAGTAATTTTGATACATATCCCTGCTTGAGACCTGCTGCCATACAGCAAAATGTAACCACGCTTTCTTGTTGTTTACAGAACATCTCCGTAGACATCGTGCTCACTGCTAAGAGAGGTGTCTTGTTAACCTTCCCAAGCCTCAGTTTTCCTGTGTTTAAATGGTCCTAAGGTCAAACCCACCTCCCAGAGTTACTGTAATGCACGGTGTCCGTGAGTATGGGCTCTGGAGTGAAACCGTATCACATGAAACGAATTCTCATCATGTCAGGCAAAGAGAAGGTGTCGGTAAAGTCCGTTTCCTTTTCTTCCCCAGGCGTGCATTCACACTGTTTGTCTAGCTGGGGAGTGGGCCTAGCCTGCCCCACCATCCACATCCACATCACAGCATGGCCTTAGTGTTCCTTCCTCGTCACATGTGCAACGACTCTTGGGAAACAACAAACGACAATGCTATTTCTTTGCAGAAAATTGCTCCCGAAGGAAAGTCAATTGTTACGGCCAGTGAATGAAGCAAAGTGAAAGTGAAAAGGATTTGAAAAGGTGGTTCTTAGTCAGAGAAAAGCAGTTTCATGAAGAGTGTCAGTTTTTCCTGCGTAGAATCACTGAGGATCTGAAATTATGTGAATTTTGTGGAGGGAAGTATATGCTCACAAACATGGATATTCCCATAGGATTTAGGATGATTTCTGGTGAAATGTCAGGGCTGTCTATATTGTGGCAGTCTGCGTTGGCCCCTCGCTCCCCAAGGCCATCAAGCTTATACCTAATTGTGTCTGCCAGCCACAGTCACCCAGTCTGAATTACCACCAGGCAGAAATTCACTTTTCGCCTTCAGGAAGAAGGCAAGATTATTCTGTCATCTGTCATTGCAGTCCCCCATATGTTGAACATAAGAATGAAAGCCTGGCTTGATGTCCTTTTTCAGCGGGGATAACACGAGCAGGAATTTCTTAAATACGCAACTGTGCAAACGGCTGAGACCTCCTTTCCTTCAGAGCTCCAAGCAGCTATTAAATTTACACTCCGCAATCAGCCTCATGTCTCTTCCCCTGGGGACTGGTCTGGGAGAATTTTCTCCCCTCCCTGTGAATTGTGCTGGGTCCATTATTAAATTTTCTGCTGGTGAATGAGGAAATCAAGGGGATATGAGGTGATTTCAAAAGTACATATTCCCCATTCTTTTGGGGCAGGGCCTACCGGGAAAGAGTACAACTAGATTATTTTAGGACTTTATTTTATTACGAGAAAATTAGTGGTCTCTACAGAATTATACATATTTGAAAAAAAATTCAAGTTACAGTAATTCAAGCAATTCAAGTAATTAGGAAGTTAGTTTTGTCAACACTGAAAATACCAGCCGAGACCCTAAGGACCTGGGATTCATAAAAGGGGGTGGAAGGAGGGAGAATAGGAAGTTGGGCACAAGGTACACGGAGCAACATGTGCCTGTAAGATACGGCTGATTTGTGTCCTATTTTGCAGGAGCAGGAACAGATTATCTGCAAGGTTGTGACTCACTTGTAATCCCCACGCTTCCTTGAAGATTTTAAGATTGCACCCAGTGTGACAGTTTCTTATTACTATGCTCCAGGCACCGAATGGATCACTTTACGTCCAAAATTCACTTAAGCGTCCTAATATCCCTGCAAGGGGACATTACCGTTACCCAATTTTACAGAAGGAAAATGGAGTTGGGGGATGTGAAGCCGCAGGCTCTCCGTGGACAGCTTGGGAGCAGGGAGCTGGAATCCAATCAGGTGTGACAGGTCTCAGCGTCTGTGCTCTCCAGCACTAGGAACCCTTCTCCTGCTTACCCTGGAAGGTCCAGCCTGAGTGCTCCCAGAAGCAAGTATCTGTTCAGTAAATCCCAGATAACTCTTCTTCTTTTAAATAATTGGCAATATGTTACCAGCCCACGTTTGTCTGTTTCCAAGGCATCCGTGTTGTACTTAGATCTCTAACATTCTTTTTAGAGCTTTATCTTAACCACTGTAACACGTTACCAGATACATGTATCCATCTAGCCACCTACCCTTCCATCCTCCCACGTCCCCTGAATGGGGAGATATCGACCACTCGGTAGACCAGAGGCACGGAGTTACACTCAGGTCACAACAAACGGTGGACGAGGTCGCCACGGTTCCTGACCTCACTGAGTCTGCGGTGTAGCAGAGGAGACAGAAATCAATCAAATGCTCACACGAATAACGTGAAGAAGTGCAGGAAGCTGTGAGCACACTAGTGGGTGGTCCTGATTTGGCCCCGGAGGAGCTGGAGAGGCCTCCCAGGGAAAGTCTGCAGGAGGCTGAGGAGTCTCCAGCGACAGCTGTCACAGACGAGTGTGGACTAGGACAGGCTTTGTTCTAAGCGCTCTCCGTGTAGTAACTCAGCGA